>OZ002731.1:2500-195604 GCA_963924305.1 Polygonum maritimum
TAAACCCTAAACCCTAAACCCTAAACCCTAAACCCTAAACCCTAAACCCTAAACCCTAAACCCTAAACCCTAAACCCTAAACCCTAAACCCTAAACCCTAAACCCTAAACCCTAAACCCTAAACCCTAAACCCTAAACCCTAAACCCTAAACCCTAAACCCTAAACCCTAAACCCTAAACCCTAAACCCTAAACCCTAAACCCTAAACCCTAAACCCTAAACCCTAAACCCTAAACCCTAAACCCTAAACCCTAAACCCTAAACCCTAAACCCTAAACCCTAAACCCTAAACCCTAAACCCTAAACCCTAAACCCTAAACCCTAAACCCTAAACCCTAAACCCTAAACCCTAAACCCTAAACCCTAAACCCTAAACCCTAAACCCTAAACCCTAAACCCTAAACCCTAAACCCTAAACCCTAAACCCTAAACCCTAAACCCTAAACCCTAAACCCTAAACCCTAAACCCTAAACCCTAAACCCTAAACCCTAAACCCTAAACCCTAAACCCTAAACCCTAAACCCTAAACCCTAAACCCTAAACCCTAAACCCTAAACCCTAAACCCTAAACCCTAAACCCTAAACCCTAAACCCTAAACCCTAAACCCTAAACCCTAAACCCTAAACCCTAAACCCTAAACCCTAAACCCTAAACCCTAAACCCTAAACCCTAAACCCTAAACCCTAAACCCTAAACCCTAAACCCTAAACCCTAAACCCTAAACCCTAAACCCTAAACCCTAAACCCTAAACCCTAAACCCTAAACCCTAAACCCTAAACCCTAAACCCTAAACCCTAAACCCTAAACCCTAAACCCTAAACCCTAAACCCTAAACCCTAAACCCTAAACCCTAAACCCTAAACCCTAAACCCTAAACCCTAAACCCTAAACCCTAAACCCTAAACCCTAAACCCTAAACCCTAAACCCTAAACCCTAAACCCTAAACCCTAAACCCTAAACCCTAAACCCTAAACCCTAAACCCTAAACCCTAAACCCTAAACCCTAAACCCTAAACCCTAAACCCTAAACCCTAAACCCTAAACCCTAAACCCTAAACCCTAAACCCTAAACCCTAAACCCTAAACCCTAAACCCTAAACCCTAAACCCTAATACCCTAAAACCCTAATACCCTAATACCCTAATACCCAAATACCCTAAAACCCTAAACCCTAAAATGCATTCTGGCTATCTTTGATTTGTTTCATTCATTCATTTATCACTTGTCAGTTGTAGTGAGTAATGCTGCATATATCCAATTCTTCTCATTGTGTATATACAGTATGTTTTAAGGCTGACTTGGGTTCAGGCAGGCTGTCTTACTGCTTTTTGATCAATCTATTGGACTGTTTTTTATTATGGTTCAATTTCCTAATTTTTGTCCAGGTAAAAGCCGTAGCAATTAGCTAACAGTGGTGATCCTAAGCAAATAAAGCCTGGGTAGTATTGCCTGTAGAAAACAGGAGTCTGTTTACCCCTTAATTTGAGACAATTTGCAGGAAAAAGAAACACACAGGCCTTTGCCCAATAACGCTTTCTTTGTATTGAACAAAAACAACCCACAGACCACACTTTCTGTTTACATAATGTCATATATTTATAATACACTATAACAGTCAGTAACTGCCATTTAATTACTCTTAATGACAGTTAAGAGAAACCACCCAGGCATCAGTTTTTCTTGACTTAAAACACACGCCCAATAAACACAAACACTGCCTACTTAACTTATGACAGATATTTGACTTTTGCACTATAAACAGACACTAATCACTTATTAATTTACATAAAAAGGATATAGCTATATTACTAATCTTAAGATATATTATTAAACCAAGTTTATTCCTAACATTGTCCATGTATGAGGAACTTAAGCTTGGTATTTAAATATTGGTAGGAGGACTTATATATTGATGCCAGTTTAATGAACATGAACTATCTTGAACATACAGTTTATAGGCTATTGAAACCGATGACCAACTTCGATACGTTTCTAATTAATACAACGGAGTTGCTGTTTGACATGAAAATAAACACAAGATCCAAGGTTATGGATCGTGATGAACTCAGATGGTTTAAGGCACAAAAACCCAAGGAAGGAGGAATTTGAACTTGAACACTAACCATCATTATAATTTTTTCTCATATAAACACAGAGTTGTGAAGCGAAGCTTATAAAGTTTGGAAGCGAATTTGGAAGATAAAAACTTTGCCTAATGTGAGATCTTTTGTCTGGAGAGCTGTCAAGGATGCTTTTCTCATAAGGTAAATCTTCATCGGCGGCATATATGTGATGATGTTTGGTGTGATTTTTGTGATGGGGTGGAGGATGGTTTTCATGTTTTTGTTTAGCTGTCCAGAGGCGCAAAAGGTTTGGCGACAGCTTCCTTTGCTTCGGCTCTGGGGACGCCAGGTTAGCACCGTACCTGCGTTCCTTGATCAGCTATTCTTGCACGCCGGGGCCTTGGAGGTTGAATTGTGGGCGGTAGTAAGCTGGAAAATCTGGGCTGCTCGTAATAAGAGGATTTTTGAGAACCTCCTTACGGATAGTGAAGAGCTCGTGCAGCTTTCGAAGGAGCTGGTTGATCATTTCGATAGCTATGATGAAGCTGTTGGAAGTGGTGTGAGTGGTAGGAGTTCTGATGAGCAGGGCTGGAAGAGACCGAGGGCGGGGCTGATCAAGATAAATTGTGATGCTGCGGTCTCTTTGAGTGCAGGCTGTGGGGTGGGTTTTATTGCTAGAGATGATATGGGTGAGGTGTGTTTCTACGGTTCTGGACGAATTCAGCATACAGAGAACACTGAGATTGCTGAGGCTGAAGCAGTACTACTACTATGGTCGGCTAATTGTTGTGTTGATAGGGGTTTGTCTCATGTCTGCCTGATTGCCTGGTGCTGGTGTCAAAACTCTCGAGGAGAGCTCTGCTGAAAGGTGATCTTGGAAGACTAATTTCGGGCATTGTGGCGGCCTGCAGTAGCTTTGAGGAGTGTTCTTCGATGCATGCTTGGAGTAATGCAAACAGGGCTGCACTCCCTTCTTTCTTTTCTGATAGTAGTTGGCTTTCGGATGAGTTGCTTTCAATTGTTCAAACTGATGTAATGCAGACTGTTCCTGAGACAAATTCTGTGATTTACGGTATGACACAATATGTTCGATTAATAACACAAAAGTCTGAACTTTAATTTGTCATCCCTTTGGGTAAATTGCTAGAAAGTCACGTTTCAGTTTTACTCCTAATTTGGATGTTACTGGTTTTGCTAAGTACGCCACAATTTAGCTTTGGACTTCTCTAGCAATTTATTGAGGCTAGGACCTCTGTAGCAAATTTACACGAGCTTGTCAGTTGAAGGCTTGAAGCTCTAAACATCCTTGGGCTTCTGCAAATTGTGTCTTACACCATGATCTTCACCTAGCATTTGGATCTTTGTAAGGAATTTTAAGAAGGGACCCGCCTATTTTGACTCCTCTGCATCCATCACCCCCTATAAACAAAAGCCAAATATAAGATGCAACATGGGTCTTACTGTTGGGTAGTATTTAATGAACTATATCTGCTACATCAAGGATTTCAAGGGAACATGGTATAGGATCGAGTTTGAATGCTGTTTTTGCAAGATATTTCTCTACAGGCATTATATTAGTCATCAATGGATGCCATCTGCAGCATGATGGATCAGGCAGCTTTCTGAAGATTGCTTGAAATGAATCTGCACAAATTCTTTAATCAAATATTTTCCTACTAATATAATGGGTAACTAATTATTTGTGTTCCTTGATAGATAATATATGATCGATCAGTAATCTCTTCTAGGGAAGCTAGTATGAAGGTTATTTACATTTAAGTGTGCACATTGGTTGAAAATGCAATTTGATGAAATAAAAAATGTGTAGATGGTCAATAGTTTCTGCTGTAGAATCCAAGAGAGGTTCATCTTCAAGCAATGTAGCAAATTGGTTTAGAAGGTAATATTATTATTATGCTAATATGCTAATTCTCTGTGCTGTAGCAATCACAAGCTAGTTTTCTACCTCCTATTCACCCTTGCTTTGATCCCATTTATGTCAGGTGACGATGCTTGAATTGGATCAAGATCTTTCCCAAGGCGCATATATGCTCTTGTATAGCAGGTAAGCATCTTTGACTCGTTGAAAGCAGTGATCCTGATCATGGCCGCCTAGGGTCTATGGTTACATATCCAGCGTGACGACAAGCAGAAAGGAGGGCAATGAAAGTCACTGCTTCGGGTCTAATGCCTTTTCCTATCATCTGATTGAACAAATCGATAGCCTTATTCTCAAGGCTGTGGTGTGCATATAGTACAAAATTAGCCTTTTATCACGGTTCCGTGTATTAATTTATCTCGGTTTTTAACCGTGATAAAAAATCCCGTGATAAAAGACAAATCGTTACAGAACCGGGATAATTGATATTTTTTATCCCGGTTCTATAACCGTGATAAAAAGCCCAAAAAACCGGTATAAATAGTTGTCTTATATGTTATACTTGAGTGTTATATGCTAATACTTTAATCACGGTTCTTTTTTAAAGAACCGTGATAAAAGCTCATCTATTTTTTTTAATAAAATAGCCATCCTAGTTCTAAAAAGAACCAAGATGGCCTAGATACACCGACCACCACCACTACGTACATAGAAGTAAAAAGAAAGAAGATATCCTTACATTTCATTAATACAACTACATCTTCCAAATTCTTTCAACAGTACCACGAAAACACAACAATTGGTGTGAACAAGAAGAACCAGCAATTGTCAGTGTAATTGCTTCAAGAAAAAACTATATCATTACATGGCCACACTGGTTTGAATTATTGGATATCTTGCTTTATCTTGCAAGTGTAAGCCTCCCCTCTGCATCAGTGTTGTTCACCTGGGAAATTTTGTAGGATGGTACTCAACATCAAACACATGACAGAATGATATTTCGAAGAGTTAACACACATTCCTATACAGATTATTTTGGGATGGATGCATAATTGGATATTAAACAAGCATGTCTTTAAGGTGCAATGAACGGTGTCATACAAGGACAATTTATTAAAACTTCATTAGTTCTATAGAAAAGCCCCCTCCAGTTTTGATGTTGTTGCCCCCACTCTATATATTACACGTAATTAGAAAAGATTTAAAGTGTTGCAAAGAAAGTAGGTGCAAAGACGAAAAAAGGTAAATCTTTTTGATAGATTATATACCAACATGTCAAAGGTCAACCCTTAGCACAGATTTTGCTACCTTACAGTAACTAAAATATATCTTTAGACCGATATTGAGGAGATTAAAAAGGCAATCTTAAAACAGTGATGTGTGTATCCAAGAAGCATGTTTACCTTTCATCTCGGGATGCTTCTTATACAATACATTTCTTGCAAACTTAGCTTCCTCTGCGTCATTCTCCAACAATTCCAACTGAAATAGCATATGGAAAACATGTTTTAAGATCAAGATTCATCTAGGTTCTCATTAGTTTACATTAAACTATAAGAAACCAGTCCCAACTCCACTAAAATAAGCAAATGGATGCATGGCATGGAGACACAAAAGTGAAAAAATCGTATAGTAGATTAGGAAAATCTTTCACCACATTGGCCTTGGCAAAATGGCTCATTTACCACAACAGTAAGGTCATCCAGACCAGAATGGATATCACACTTCGACCACCATTAAAAATTCAGCACTAATCATCAATTTCCTGATATGGTATAAAAGCTTTTAGATTTCTATCGTATTGGCCAAGTTGAAGCGAAATCACGAGTTCACAACTGCAGCTTACGATTACTTACACTAACAAGACACTTGAAGCCAACAATATTTAAAGCAAATGCATAGAAAAAGAACAAACCTTTCCTATGAGTGTCATTTTTGCACAAGTGGGGTTTTCAGGGTCTCTCTTCCCAAAGTTCCAAGCGGATACTCACTAACGAAAAATGAAGCTCGTGGGTCTTTCAAAGCATTCACAGGAGTTGGGTCTAGGGTACTCAAATAAATATAGGGTATGCCCTTTCCTTTTTCAGGAAGCCCATCACTATATGAAACTACATTCCTGCAAAATTTCATCAACAATAAAACAGTCCTTAGCAGTGTTTAAAATGGCGATGCGGCGACCGTGGCGATGACCCCCCTTGGATCGCCATGGCGCGCCTCAGAGGCGTGGCGCGCGCCACATCAATGCTGAATAGGTCTACTCTTCTTCTTCCTTTCTTCGGTTCTTCTTCTTCCTTTCTTCGGTCTTTTTTTTTTTTTAAGTTTCAGGGCAAAACGACGTCGTTTTGCCCATAAATTTAATTAAAAAAAAATACAAAGCAGCGTCCTTTTTTTAACGAAACGTCGTCGTTCCCGTTTTAGGTGATTAGGTCTACTCTTCTTCTTCCTTTCTTCGGTCTTCTTCTTCCGCACCCGACGCCGACGGCGACGGCCGGCCGTTCCTCCGGCTCCGCCGCTCCAGCCCTTGCATTCACGCCCCCCTCCCGCCCCCCTAGATCCGCCGCTGGTAGAGAATATCTCTTAACCAAAAAGAAAAAGGTGTAAATCTGTTAAAGGAAATATTTTGCCACGCCTCGGTCGCCACGGTCGCCACGATCGCCACGGGCGCCACGGTCGCCATGGCCTCGCCACATCCATGCTATCTCACCATTCACTATTATGGCGTTGGCAGTTGCATTGCGCGCCATGGCGACGCCACCGTCGCCATTTTAAACACTGGTCCTTAGTAATCTTGTCTAGATGGTTTCAAATACCCCAATCCCTCTCTATCCTTCCATTATCTGCTTCATGTTGACTGAATGATTGGCCCTATAAAATGACCCTAATCCCTTTTCCATCTCTCAACATACCTTTATAATTACCTAGCAAGTTTTTTGGGATTGTTTTCTTTGCAAAACAGATATAGGCCAGGTCAAACCAATGCTGAAAATGGGAAATATATATACCTTGGGCTTTAGAGTAAATGCAAACATGTGAAAACCAAAAACAACAGCACCCAATGCCACATAGAACACAACAAATTCATGTTCAAATGTGAAAGGAACAGACTAACTAATTGCAGAGGAAGTAAAATATTAGAGCTACATATAGACGACAAATGCAGAGTTTCCTCAAAAGTCTCAAATTACTGTCTTATTCTTGTAACCTCTTCACCAATTACATAAAGACCTTTCATGTCAAGATTTTAGAATTGCACAGAGATTGAAACCATAAGAACAATGCATCTCAAAGCAAGTGCAAACCAATTTCTAGTATTAAAAGTCTCAAATTACTGCTCAAAAACGGTGAATTCTGACCTCAATCTGGCCTCTGCCAGCAGAGGCGTGCAGAACAGTAGAGCCAAACGCATCCTTGTAACTCAAAATGTGAGTTGTGTCTGTATGTATCACTGCTCAGAGGAGGCAGTCACGGTTCTATATGCATGAAGAAAGCATAGTAACATAGTTAGATTCAAGAGCAGATAATGTCATAATTGTGTCTGTATGCATCACTTCTCAAATTGTTGCTTTTGATAAAATGATCAGTAATCAGACTTGACACCTTTAAGGCCAGTGAAAATGGGCGAATAGTAATACCAGGTGAACAGTTTGTAGTTGCTCCCTTAATTCACATATGATCAATTCAATAGTAACTTTACCTTCAGAATCCTCACAAATAAAGAGCAAATCTCGATCCAGGAAGAGGAAAAATAGTCGCAATCATCAAAACTGAAAAGCAACACATGCAGATTGCGCAAAAATAAAAAAGAAGAGAAAACAGAGGCGAGGATGAAAAGAAAGACCTTAAAAGCATGGAGAGGCTTGCATCCCATAAACTGGAGAGTGCTCTGGAGAACAAGACGAGTGTACCTAAGGGATTCCTTGCCGTCCTTTACCTTGTCCACTCCATGATCTTCATCATCCACAACCACAAGGTAGAGCACCTTTGCGACTTCTGCCATCTCCACTCTAGCCGCCGTCGCCGAGAAGCTCCGCCAAGACGGCCAGGCATCCGCCTCTAGCGGCGGAGTGAACCGCTCTGTTCACCACCTCCCACTTGAATCCACAAGGCAAATCCCGGCTCCTCCCGATTTCTCCGCCTCCCAAACCTCGGCGAAACCGCGAAATCGTACTCGGGGCTCTTACTCCTCGGTGAGGCCGTACTTACCCTCGCCGAACATGAGGATCGGGTTCCGATCGAGATCCCTGACAAAACTGAGATCGGCGACAGAAGCGGCCGTGTAGAGGAGCCAGCCGCCATATCTAGCGGAGATGAGGTCGGATTTGTGGAGGAGGCGTCTGGCGACGGGGGATCGGGACATCGAGATCTCAGAGACGACGCCGGTGTCGTCCCAGACGGACTCCAGGTGGCGGAGGAGGCGGCGGGAGGTCAGGGAGATCAGGCGGACGAATTGACAGACGAGCTCGTCGTCCCAGCAAAGGGAGAGACGGTGAAAGGGAAGCGATGGTGTTGTGTGCGGTGATGCAAGCGGGGAAGCTAGGGTTACGAATGAGAAGTTGGGGGATGTAATCAATTGGGAGAGACGGTGATAGAAAAATGAAGAAAACGCTCCCTTTAGTCCCCCTTCCCCCCCACGAAGAACAGCCCCTACGCCCCAAAATACGAAACCCTAGCTTTCGAGTCCAAGCGAAATTCGGCCTAAATCTCTACGCAATTCTTCTTGAAATCGTGAGTAATGATCACCAAAGACCCTCAAATCTGGGATTAGGCGATTTGGCTCCCAAAATCCCTGACTATTTGCCCACTACAAACGAAGGCCTATGCGGTAATCTGACACATCCGGCGCTGCCAAGGAGGGGTTTGTGTGCTGAAATTTCCTATCCAGTGCATAGGAGTGTCGGCCTCAAGAGAATCGGGATGTTCATAAAGGAACCAGAGACAAAAAAGAAGCTTGGAGGGGTGAGATCCGAACACTATTGCGGGCTGTTCACCGGGGAAATGTTGGAGGAAGGAAGGTGGAGGCTCTCCCAACGAGTTTCCAGGAGATTCAAAACTCAAACAGATCTGAGGAGAAATAGCTTCTCCTCCCTAAGGAACGCCTTTAGAGGACAGCACCCAACCATTCTTGCCAGGTTGTACCCTTCCTCTATTGACTGTGTGTATCCCAATTGCTATGAATCTTTGTTTGTGCATGATGTGTGTATCTATAAATATATTTGTTCGGTTTGGAAATTTGGGAGCATTTATCTTCTTTTCATTCTCCTTAAATCTAAAGCTTTTATTTTTGTCTGCACTGAAGTTGAAAATTCCAGTACTATGGAAAAAGATAATCTTACTTTTAAGAAAGTGATATGTGCTAATCATGCTTTCTCTAGAGATCAATCAACTAAAGAAGCTCATAAAGAAACCTCAGCCAACTCTTCTACCATAGCCTTTGAGGCTTTAAAGGGTAGAAATACTAAAGAAATTTGGTACTTTGGTTTGATTTATTATAGAAATTATTATGACATCTATTGTTGTTTATACCCTTGTGATAGTTGGTGTGACTGTAGGGCTGTAAGCATTTCTAGAGAAGTGTTAGTGCATTGCATAATCATGCGGATTAGGAGATATTGTGAAATAAAGGTGTATTATGCTATGGAAATAAGTTTAAATTATGTTTACAGCACTTGGATTGTTGACGTTAGTGTGAATAAACAAATGTATGCATTTACTAATTACATGCAGAGCAAACACAATACAATAGCCAACAAGAATAGAATTCTTCCTCTCTCCCTGCAGAAATTGCTTCACGTATGTTTGTTATTTGCCATGAATTCCCAGTCCCCTCTTAATCAAAGTATTAATGTGCTAGATATCTATATGCTAGAGATATATTTCTATATATCTGATGTTGTGGAGAAGGATCAACCCACCTTCAGGAAGGTACTGTGCTCTGAATTTCTCTTCTCTAAAGAACAATCCTCTAAAGACAATTCTAAAGAAAATGCTAATGAACTTTCTACCATGGCCAAGGAGGCCTTAAAGGGTAGTTTGCTTTGGGATTTTGACACTGATGCCACACCTTGTAAATTGGTAAGACATGATGTGAGTGAATCTATGACCTTTTGATTGATTCTTAATCGGTTGATATTCGATATTTTCAGCTACGCCGATCTTGAATTAGTGTGCTTTCTCATGACTTGTAGTAACATTTGTATAAGTGGGATGGGCAAGGTAGTGGCCATGAATGTTATAATGCAAAATATATGTAATGAATATGCTGAAATGCTATCATTATGGTTTTGTATGAGATGCTATAAGAATAATAATAAATTATGCTTATGGTATAGAGCTGGTGTGAATGAGGAAAGGAGCATCTGTACTTTGCGCACATATAAGGGTGATATGGAAGTTCATCAATGCTGTCCAAAACAGATAAGGGGCAATCAGAATTTTTTGTGTCAATTACTGATTTGGTGTGACGACGAACGGGCAAGAAACTTTCATGATAATGCTAATAAGGCTTCTACTTTTACGAAAACTAGCACGCAGCAGTTTTGGCCATGTTGGGTATGTCGAACGACTGATCCGGATGTAGAGTTTGGTGTACACCGTTGCTTAAGGACGTTTTGTGAATTTATGTTTTGTAAAACACGTAATCCCTATGTAGAAAATGTATGGCATCTTGTCTTGTATATAAGAAATATAGTATTTGCATCTTGTGAAAGAAGAAAGTTGGATCCGTATGTACAGGTTATTGAGAAATTTAAATGCGTAATTTGTATAACAGGTGGAGCTCTTTGGCTAAGGCTAAGTGCTCAGATGTGCCTTTTGATCAAAGATTGTTGGCTGATATATTATAGTTCCCTGTCAAGAAAAATTTATGAAAAAGTGGGTAAAAAACAAGTGTCGAAACAAGGAGGAAAAAGGCGTGCCATAATAAGCATATCTTGTAGTCGACTCAAGGGAGTTGTTGGTCACTCTTATAAAATAAGGTTTAAATGAAAGTAGCCTTATGGAATAGCAGAGGTATAGGTAGGAAATCGTTCTGGCCTGAGATTGATTCTTTTTGTAAAATTGAACAAATCCAAATTATGGCTGTAGTGGAGACAAAAACGGAGAACCTGCCGAGTGATCAAGTATGGAGACGCGCAGGTTTTGACAATCTAATTTGGTCCCCGGCCGATGGAAGGGCCGGAGGTATATGTGTAATGTGGAAAGAACACCAATTTAGAAGCGAACAGGTTGAAATCCTAGTCCACAGAGCGAGATATATTATTATGAAACATAGCAATTTCCTCACCGGATGGATAAGTGCGGTGTGCTTTGTGTATGCCCCACCGAATGAGGCTCAGAAAGACAGCTTCTGGGAAGACTTTACTAGTTGTGTTCTTGCAATTGACATCCCAATGATTATCATAGGAGACCTCAATGAAATCCAAGAGGCAAGTGATAAAAGAGGTGGGAGTATACCGACGAACAGTAGATTCGAACGCCTTCGAAAATTCAAAGATACTTGTGATCTACGCGATATTCCTACCTCAGGGAATAGATTTACATGGAGAAAGAACAAAACAGAAATTGATAATATCTACGAAAAGTTGGATCGAGTAATTGTTAGTGACACTATTCTTCAATGGTTCCCGGGAATCCGAACCCATAACCATGCATTCACATCGTCTGACCATTGTAAAATATCGGTTGATATTACGAGTGGTGATTCTTATAAGGCTACGCCATTCAAAATGGAAAAGATGTGGCTAATGAGGAAGGATTTTAGGAATGTCGTCAAGCAAGCCTGGAGGGCTAGTTTTCAAGGATCCTTCATGTTCCAGCTCATGAAGAAAACTCAGCTGCTTAAAGCGCACACAAAACAATGGAAGAGGAAAACGTTTGGGAACACTTTTGAACAATTGCGAGAAATTGAGGATACGCTACTTGAACTGCAAAACAAAATCGTTGACTCCCCACAACCAGCACTCGTTCAAAAACAGCTCCGATTTTTGAGGAAAAAAGAGTGTATATTGCAATACCACCAAGCGTACTGGAAACAAAGAGCCAAAACAAAACACATTAAATTGACTGACTCGAATTCAGGATACTTTCACAAAATAGCAACAGGGAGGCGAAATTATAAAACTATAAGAACAATTGCATTAAGTGATGGCACCCAGGTTGTGGGAGAAGAAAACATCTGTCGAGAAATCAGAAACGACTTCTGTAGGCGATACAAAAAAGAACAAATTAATTGTAATGTACTAGAGGAATACCTAATGCTCATAGACAAAGAAATAACAGATGAAGAAAATAATAGTCTAACAAGGCCGGTGACGAACGATGAAATAAAAAGTGCAGTGTTCCAAATTGGTTCAGACAAATCGCCAGGGCCAGATGGCATAACATCAGAGTTCTATAAAAAATATTGGGACATTGTTGGCCCTACGACAATAAAAGCAATCAAAGGCTTCTTCCACTCGGGAAAGATTTTAAAACAAAGTAACCATACGTTCATTTCATTGCTTCCGAAAAACGACAATCCAACAACGACTAACCATTATAGGCCCATTAGCCTATGTACGACAATATATAAGATAATTGCCAAGATTCTCACAAACAGATTAAAGAAGGTTATGCCTAAAATAATACATCCGCTTCAAGGAGCATTTGTTGCAGGAAGGACAATACAAGACAACGTGCTTATAGCACATGAAATTTTCCATTCTTTTAGAGGAAGTCAGGCTAAGGAAGGATGGATGGCGGTGAAATTAGACATGGAAAAAGCTTATGATAGGGTGGATTGGGAGTTTCTCTTTCGCGTCCTTCACCAATTTGGTTTTGATGACAAGTTTGTGGGGTGGATTCGGGAATGTGTATGCACCGTATCTTTCTCAGTTTTGGTAAACAATGGGCCCACCGTGCCTTTTTTGCCTGAACGAGGAATTAGACAAGGAGACCCGCTATCTCCATATCTGTTTGTTTTGGGAGCAGAAATACTTGCTCGAAAACTTCAAAAGGTGAGTGAGAACACAAAGCCCCTGATAGGATTCCCGATAGCTAGAGGAGGAAAAAGAGTCCCGTTTTTGGCATTTGCTGACGATATTATTATCTTTGCTAAAGGAAACCAGAACGCGTGTAACCAAATGAAGAACATTATCGAAGAATATTGTGCGGCTACAGGACAAAAGGTAAACTATCATAAATCAGCCTTCCACACCTCTAAGAAAGTGACTAGCCAGCAGAAACAAAGTATCAAACAAACATTAGGGATAAGCACAATGGAAAATTTAGAAAAGTACCTAGGATGTCCGATCATTAATGGTAAAGTGGACAAGGAAAGCTTTCAGAACGTAATCGGAAATGCGCAGCGACAGTTATCAAAATGGAAAGCTAATACACTATCTCAAGAAGGAAGAACAGTGTTAATCCGGTCCAACTTATCCACAAAACCGAACTATCTAATGCAAAGTTTTATGTTGCCAAAACACATAAATGATGAAATTGATGTCATAAATAGAACGTTCTTCTGGAATAAGGACAAACAATATAAGCCGCTTATTGGATGGGATCGAATATGCAAACCTAAGGCATACGGGGGGCTAGGCATTAGGAAAGCGGAGAATATGAACAAGGCGCTTCAAATGAAGCTTCTATGGAAAATTCTTACTGACCAAGACAATGTTTGGGTACAAGTGGTTAAAGAAAAATACTTAAGGGGAAACTCACTCTCGGAATATAAAACAAAGTCGAACAGTTCATGGCAATGGAAGCAATTAATGAAACTGAAGCCAGAATTTGAGAAAGGTTTGAGATGGCAAGTAGGAAATGGCCGGGTCATTAATTTTTGGAAGGATAGATGGCTCATGAATGAACCACTCATAGAGTGGGTAGCCACGACTGATGCCATTAACATAGCAACTAAAGTCGAGCAATTTATCTCTACGGACAAAACATGGAAAATAAATGAACTACAACAGGTGGTTCCTAGAGAAGTGGTAGAGAAAATAATGGAAATCCCAATTCCAGTAAATGATATTGAAGACAAATTGATTTGGGCCCGAAGCAGGAATGGTTGGTACTCCACAGACTCGGCATTAAGCTTAATAACCAATGAAGAAACCATGACTCTTAGCCCCAATGCTTGGATCTGGAAGTTGGACACATTCCCAAAAGTAAAGAACTTTCTTTGGAAAATTGACATGAACGGTTTGCCCACCAAGCAAAGACATAGCGAAAAACATGTTGCTGTACCGCAAGGATGTCTCATGTGTGGCACTACGCAGGAGGACGCGATACATCTATTAATGGAATGCCCACATACGTTAGAAATAATAAAGAGAATAAATGTCAATACGGAACGTGTACTCAGAGCACATAACCTATCGCAACGGAACCCTCGAATTGCATTAGTAGATCTAAATAGTAAAATACGGAAAGAAGAGTTTGTTGAGCTGACAGTGGCCTGGTGGGGAATCTGGCACCAGAGAAATAGGTTACTTTTCCAGCCCAATGACGTCATACAAGACCTTAGCTTATATATCCGCAACCACTTGATGCAATGGAAACAAGCGAAAGACTGGCAAGAGGATGAAGAAAAAAGTTTGAACAAAGGTGGTTGTCCAAGGGCTAGATCACGAATCAAACCACGAGGTTGGAAGAAACCGTATCAACATTATGCAAAATTAAACTTTGACGGATCTAAACTTAGCAACGGTAATGCATCGGGAGGTTCGATTATAAGGGACGACAATGGAAACCCAATTGACGGGTCAGCCAGGAGATATGGAAAAGTGCCGGTTCTAATGGCGGAAACAATGGCTTTATGGGATGGAATACAGAAGGCCAAACAAATGAATATAAAGAAACTTGAGGTAGCTGGGGATAACATCATTATTATCAAAGCTGTCACAGGACAAATTCGTTGCCCATGGGAAATAGAAAGGATTATTTCAGACATTCTCGTATTCCTTCAAGGTTTCGAGTTAGTCCACATTTATCATGAGAACAGGCAATGTAATGCTGTGGCCGATAAAATTGCTTTTCTGGGCCACAGTCACTCATGGGAAACTATCTTGAACCATCACGAGCTTTTAGCTCTCATCCGAAAGGATGCCCTAGGTATTCCGGCCTAAGACGGAATCCTAATTCTCACCGTTTCAAAAAAAAAAAAAAAAAAAAATTGGGAGAGACGGTGAAAGACTCGAAAAATTACTCCGTATCACTTTAGGTTGAGCACGTTATCACTTTAATTTTTTTTTATCACGGGTAATTAAAACAACCGTGATAAAAGACTCCAAAAATGTCTTTGTTACTCATCAACACGGAACCGTGATAAAATTACGTGATAAAAGGCTAATTTTGTACTAGTATATAACCAGCTATCATCACATTGTATAAGACTGAATCTTTTTTTGAGACTCCATCAAAGAGGCTCTCAGCATCCACATTTAGAGTATATATCTATGATCCCGACCAAAAAAAGAGTATATATCTATGGTAGAACATGCACCCAAGACACCTGCAAAAGTATGCTCATTCAATCTGACACCCATATATAGTAGTGAATAACTCTGCTGACTCCTTGTAGTGACAATTTAATTTGCTCAAGACCGGCCTGCAATAATTGTATTCCAAGACACTGTATCATTTGCATTGTTTTGACACCAAGTCAAGATCTCTAACTCACGATCATCAAACACCAAACACCAAACATGCCTCTCTAAAAAACCCACATTTAGAGTACATATCAGTCATTACCAGTCTTCACCATATACGAGTAGTGATGGAATGCATAACCTTGCAAGCAAACTAAGCATACTAGTGACAGTGAACTTATCAATGCCAATCTTATCTGAATGCATTTCATCAAATAGTTTCACTTTTTTTTTTCTTTTTGAGCTAAAATAGTTTCACTTTCACTGCACTAGCTAGCGTTATAAAGTTTTATTTAGCGAATATTAGAATTAAAAAAATGAATAAACACAAAGAATGGGTATTTTTATTCCAAACAAATGGACGGGGCCAATCCAAGTAGTTTGGGTAAACCCAATTAGGCCCAGAGAGTCAGAGACCACGTTGCCCTATTGATTTTGGAGGGCGGTGAGTCTTGAGTCTTGAGGATGAATGCATCGTTGAAGGCAGTAGCGGAAGGCTCTGGGGCGAAGCTCTTCCACCTCAGGGCCGCTCTTTTCCATTCTACTCCCATCTCCCAACGACGCCGTCGCAACCAATGGCAATCTGTAATTTCTCTTCCTCCTATTTTGCTTCTTTTCGAAATCGTATGGATCCAGATTGTTGGCAGCTGAAAAGGAGATCCATCCTGGAATGATTTGTATCTTTCTGGCTTCCTTTGAAGGTTTGATTGCTGTATATCTATATTAATTTTTGCATATATTTTTTGATCTTAACTAGGAGAGGATCAACTACTCTAGAAGGCCCCGGAAGCATCAGTGGAAACAAAGTGTTCTGCGCAACTTCAATTCCTGCGCTGAGGATTTTTTCCAGGTCAGCAAGTATACCATCCATAGTTCTCTCTCTTTCTGCACAGTAAAATTCCCACGTTTGGAATTCTAGTCAAATTCTTGCTTAGGGGATGTTATATGGCTTATTTCAGTCATTCTTTCGCTTCATATTTTCGATATGTTTGTTGTATCGATAGTTGGTTTCATTTGCTGATGTTCCTCTCACAGCTTGCTTATTCCTGTAGTATAATAAGCGGAAGTGCTTTTGTAATGTTTTTGTGGTTTTAAGTGGACGTTTTGTTAATCAAAATGCAATGAGCAGTTGAGCATTTGCTATATGTCTGATCACTTTTTGCACTGCAATTGTTTTGAACAACAGAGTTGGATACCCTTTCTTGATCAAGAAGATGCTCGAAATAGGGGTCCCTCGTGGTTTAGAGGCCGACAGGGGGCCAGTGGATCAACAAGGCATGCAAATCCCATCCAAGCCCACAAGGCAAGGGGAAGAAGTGAGGACAGCTTGCCTTCTAGCTTCATATTAATTCATTTATCATGTGGATTTAGTCTTATAAATTTGTATGTTCATACCATAGTATATGTGTTCCTTTTTTTTTTTTTTTTTTAATCATCTTAAATCTGCAGCCTTTGTGATCCTTATTTCAGGAGGCTTTGAATTCTGTGATGATGACGATGATATTGATGCCGAGGCTATATTTCGGTCTGCTTTTGGTGGAGAACGGATATCCTTTTGGTCCTTTGTGAATCAGGATAGGAGGAGCTCATCAGCATACACGAACGGCCACAGGGGTGGTTCCTGGCATTATAGAATCGATAGCGATGATGACGAGGACCCGTCTTCAGATACTGACGGTTAGAATCCACATCGGCCTCAGACAGATTGGTCCTTGGTTTAAGCCCTTATGGCCCTCTAAAACTTGATGATGTTAAGCATGCGTGAGTTATCTTCCCCAAGTTACACTAGTCAAAATGCCAGGGACGAGGTTTCGACCAAAGTAATATGTTCTGCCCTACTGATTTTGTGTTGTCCAATTCCAGATACCGTTCATGTGCTCTCAAGTATCACCCAGATCGGTACCAAGGACCTTCCAAGGTATTACCACAAACCCCATTGCCCATGTCCATGTCCACGTCCATAAAATTCTTGCCTTTTAGTTTTGGTACAACTATATCTCTGTATACTGTTGCAATCACAATAATAAGAGCATGCCATCTTCTCAAACAGAATGCTGCTGAGGAGAAGTTCAAGCTCTGCACTGCAGCATATCAATCTATATGTGATAAGATGGCCGTGACTTGAAATCCCGATTATGGTCTGCCTGTCACCCCATGCTGTTGTGTTGAGGATATATATCGTCTTCGGTGTAGCAGGGATTGTCTTGGAGACTAGAAGTCTAGAACTAGAGGGAGAAATTGTGTATCATCTTGTTGTATTTATTTAAATCATCTGGCTATGCTATGTACTTGATTCCTGCAATAAACTTTTGACCATATGAAGGTTTCCAGGAACTAGTTGGAAGATTGTCAAATAATTAGAACTTAGTTTCGATGTCGCTTCGGTATTATAGAATACCATTGCATACATTATTCCAAACGAATATTACATTAGAGAATGGTATTCTAGGTCATTCCACTTACTTTTTGGAAGAAAATATACGATATCAGCTAGTGGAATGAGCTTTGTCTTCCTAAAAGGCTGCAAATGGAGGTGGTCTGTTAATTAGATGCACGTCTTGTTGGCTTAAATAGCAATGTTTGGAAGAGCGTTTGGGGTTATCTTTTTCTTCAATTTGCATTCTGGCACGTGAGGAATTCAAGTGTGCATAAAGACGAGATTTAATCTTGAAATTATACGAGAGAAAAAATCAACATAATCTCCATAATTATAGGAACTGAAATTAAATATAGAGCGTTATATGGAAGTTCAATAGGTGTAAAATCAAAAGGTCAAATGCTTAATAGGTCCAAATCAAAGGTAACGTTCAGTGTCTAAGTGGCAAATTTGTGAAAGTTTAGTGGCAAATTATAAAGGTTATATGCATAATGTTTTACTAGCGTATTTACCCGCGCCCTACGCGGACTTTATTAAAATTTTTAGGGAAATTCCGGATGGAGCCCTTGAGTTTTGGGCTTTTCCGGATGGTGCCCAAAGAAAAAAGTTATTCCGCCAAATACCCCTGAGGTTTTGAAAATTTCCGAAATGTGCCCTTCTTTAAGGCATAGACTTTTTGCACACACGTTTTTGACTTTTTGCACCACGTCATTTAAAGGCGTCGCCGTTTAAAGGCGTCTGAATATAATAATAATAATAAATTGCGGTCGAGAAAATTTGGCACCGTCGTGAGACGTCGTCTAGAGGCGCCGTGGGACGCCTTTAGGAGGCGTCGTGGGATGCCTTTCGGAGGCGTCGTGGGACGCCGCGCGGAAGCGTCGTGGGACGCCGTTCAGGGGCGTGCGAAACCGGGGCGTTATAAAACCCTAGCGACGAGGAGCGCCATTTCGTATTCGGTTTGTGCACGCAGTAAAAACCGGTGTTTCCCATTCCGTAAAAATCGCACATCAGTAAAAACCGCACCTCGATCGCAACCCTAGCGGCGCCGGCCGACGACGGGCGAGGACGGCCGACAACTTGCGAGGGCTGAGGAGTGTTGAGCGGCGACGGTCGGTGACAGTTCAGGAGTGTTGCAGCGTTCATCGGTTTGTGCAGGGAAGGATCGGCCATAGTTGATCGGAACCCTAGCGGTGCCAGGCGACGACGGGCGACGACTGAGGAGTGTTGAGCGGCGACGGTCGGGGGCGGAGTAAAGACGAGCAGTTTGTGCAGGAAAGGGTTGTGGTCGTGGGCGACGATCAGTTTGTGCACGACGGTGACCAGCGACGGACGACGGGATGGAGGCATGTGGTCGTGGGCAAGGCGGGAGAGTTCCGGGCAGTGCGAGAGGTTGTCGTGGACAAGGCGGGAGAGTTCCTGGCGGTGTGAGAGGTGGTCGTGGACAACGGAAAACGGGCGGCGCGGGTGGTTACTATCCCGGCGGGACAGCCCCTGGCGGCGCGACGAAGGCCGGTGCAGGCGGGACCGGTGATGGTGACGGTGGCCGGACCAAAAATTCCGGTGGTGGCAGTTTGGCGACGTTCGTGACGCCTTCGGCGGTTCCTCCCGAGTCGAGTTCCGGCATTTCTATTACGGTACTTTATAAATTTAAATTTATTTTTTATTTTAATTCGCTTATTATATTAATTTTATTATGTAATTTTATATAAATTTCGTATTACGAATATTACTGTGGAGATTTTAGGTAGTTGATACGAAATCGTTAGGTTTAAAAAATCGATGTATGTATTGTTTACGAGGAAGTTTTAGAGAACGAATGATTTTAGAGATTGAAAATCGTAGGACGAATGATTTTAGAGATTGAAAATCGTATTAGGAAGTTTTATAGATTGAAAATCATATTAGGAAGTTTTAGAGATTGAAAATCGTATTAGGAAGTTTTAGAGATTGAAAATAGTATTAGGAAGTTTTAGAGATTGAAAATCGTAGAATGGATGATTTTAGAGATTGAAAATCGTATTAGGAAGTTTTAGAGATTGAAAATCGTATTAGGAAGTTTTAGAGATTGAAAATCATATTAGGAAGTTCTAGAGATTGAAAATCGTAGAACGAATGGTTTTAGAGATTGAAAATCGTAGTAGGAAGTTTTAGAGATTGAAAATCGAATTAGGAAGTTTTAGAGATTGAAAATCGTATTAGGAAGTTTTATAGGTTGAAAATCGTATTAGGAAGTTTTAGAGATTGAAAATTGTATTAGGAAGTTCTAAAGATTGAACATCGTATTAGGAAGTTTTAGAGAAGTAATAATTTTTTAATATATAAAATTTTAGAGAAATTAATATAATTGAAATCGTTAATTGTTAAGTTAATACCATGTTTAGATACTCTAGTAATACTAATATCGTTCATTATAAATTTAGATTCAAATTTAAATTTAATATTTAGAAATTATGACTATTAGATGATATGAAACATCGACGTGGATTTAGGCCATTAGGGATCGTCTTACTAATGTTCAGAACGAGAAGAGGAAGCATCCCGCAGTGTCTCCTATTGGGAGGAACATTAGAGCCGAGTTGAGTGCGGCTGCTGTAGGCACTAGTGATTCTTCCACACCGATATCAGCGGCCATCCCGCCACTGCCTGTAGATATTCCAGTTGCTCTGACTTCGGGTCGTTCGAGACCGTCTGCATCAATCCCACCAGAGGACCACCACGTAGAGGCTGAGGGCGACGCCTCTCCAGCACCGCATGTGTACGGCGGTAGGCCTGAGATCACGGACCTTCTAGTGAGTTATGGGACTCACCGATCGATCCATGTATGGGATGAGATTAGTAGGGAGAGGGATCGGGCACAGCGTGCCGGCGAGGAGTTCGAGTTTTGTAACTTGGTTAGTAGCCTCGAAATCATAGTCTTTTTTAGGTCATTAGGGTAAACATATATAATATGATAGCAACTCAATGAAACATATATATTTTCTTTCAGGAACTTAAGTCGTTGAAATCTTATACCCGTAGTGATAGTCACCATAAGAGTTTGATAGAAATTTATTCTCCGCCACTTGCGGGTGAGGATGAGGAGGGTTGGCTTGACATCACCAGACAGAGCGGTCTTGTGTCCTTGGAGGAGATGGATTGGGGGCGGATAGACATGCCATTGGTTCAGGCTTTCGTCGAGCGTTGGTTTCCGGAAACCAACTCGTTCCACTTTAGCTGGGGAGAGATGACTATTATGCTTCATGACGTATTCGAGCTGGTGATCGCTCACGAATGCGAGGGTCTAGAGATACAATTTATAACCCGACCCCGTTGTAGTACGTGGTGGGTGTCGAACGCTCGGGAAATCTACTTGATTGATATGCCGAATACTTGAAAACGAGAAAAGAGAACTTAAAACAAAGGAAAATGCAAAGAACTCTCGGGACCGACACTATGTCACTCGGGCCCGAGGTTGGCTGAAGCAGAGGAAGTCAGGACCGACGTAGAGTAAGTCGGGCCCGATGTAGCTGCATATGTTGAACTCAAAGATTGAAAGTAGATCTTGGGCTTTTGGGTTCCTTCTCTAGTAGATTAAGGCTTTTCCACCCCAATTCAAGCAATAAGTGATGATCGGAGTAGGATCGAGGTGCTTTCACCCTCGTTCCAACCACTTCTACACATCGATCCTTGGGGAAATCCCCTTCGAAGCAAGGTCTTAAGATGGACAAATGTTCACTTTCGTTATTTTGCCAAACACAAACCTTGATTCCTTACTTTCATAAGGAATTGTAGCTCTATGTAGAGTGGGTTCCATGATCAAACACTCAAGGCTATGGAATTGGGGTTTCTAGCCTAAACCTAGCTAGAGTTTTCCCCCATAACCCAAGATCAAGGAGATCTACTCCATATGGCAAACAAAGAAAGCAAACAAATCACAAAGCATAGCAATCAACATCATCAATCTCAAGCCAAAGCCAAATTTCATTCACAAATCAAAAGCAATCCACAAACTCCAATCCAAGGTTTCCAAATCCACAAGATCAAAACAAAACTAAGTTAGATCAACAACCAAACCTATCCAAATTCCTCCTCCTATGCCGATTCTCTCTCTTCTCCTTCTCCTCTCCTTTCTCCTTGCTCCCCAAGTATCCTCTTGAGAGCCTTTGAGAGTTGGTTAGTGGCTAAGTGTGTGGGAACCTCCTCCAATTAGAAGATAAGAGAGCCTTAATAGATGAGGGGCAAAAGTGGTAGTTCACAATTTCGTGCCTTGGAGCCCAATCCAGCCAGTGACCGACTCGGACCGACACGGAGCACCTCGGGCCCGACTTACTGGGCAAGTCGGTCCGAGTTCGAAAAATCATCTCGGGTCCGGCGTAGCTTGTACCTCGATCCTGACCTCGTTCCACCTCTTCTTCTTGGCTTTTCCTCTTGTCTTCTTCATGGCTTGCTCCTCTCTTTCCCTCTTAAGCTCGGGCCTTGCTCCATGTCTCGATTCTCCTTCAAAAAGACCCTTGATCCATGCCAAAACACCTACAAAACACATAAAACACGCATAGTCTCCGAATCTCATAGAAATACGGGAACTAAGCTAAAAGGGAACAAAACACACAAGAAAAAGGGAAAAAGGAAACATATTTACAATGAAAATCACATATAAAACACCACCAAAAAAAGAGACATCAGCTGGTGTCCCTTCAGATCGACGGTGTTGGTGTATCCAACGTCGCGTCTTCCGCCACTCGCACGGCCACAGTTGCCCGAGTTCTCGGTGTTAGCGAGGAGTATGCCTCTCGTCTGATGAAGTCTTCCGAGTGGATTGCTACTTCCCATATTTGTGGATATTACGAGAAATCGGAGAGCACCGGGGAGCCGGAGTGGAGGAGTGGTGAGATTGAGCGGATGACTGATGATAGAGAGGATCTGCATAGGATTGCCACCGTCTTTCTCTTCGTACTTACCGGCAACACATTGTTCGTGGACAAGTCAACGAACAATATTCGGGATTGGATCCTTCCCTATCTCGAGAGGCCGGAGACGGCCGGTCGATTTGCTTGGGGGGTTGTAGTACTTGCGTGCTTGTATCGAGAGCTAGGTATAGCCTCTCGAGGTGACACCTCGACCTTGTCGGGTGCTGTCGGACTTCTACAGGTACATAATCTTACTCAATCATAAAATTTATTAAGAATCGGGTTGGTTAATGTAGAATTTAAAACATTTATGTGTATGTAGGATTGGGTATGGAAGTACTTTCCTACCTTCCATGGCCATTCGGCTGATGCGGCGTCTAGTCGGGCCGACCCTAGAGCCGCCAAGCACACCAGGCGACTTCGAGGGGATCGCGACCACGGTAGATTGATGTCGATTCGGGCAGAGCTAGATGCATATAGTGCCGATAAGGTGAGTATTTTTAGGTTGCTTATATTGAAATTATTTTATCTAATATTACTTATTCATATGTAGGTTACTTGGCTTCCGTGGGGAAAGCCGAAGCTTGACGGCAAGCACCGGATGACGCGGTTTAGGGGATTGATCGATTGCGAGGCCATTCAGGAGGCCTACATGCCGGACCGTTGCCTTCATCAGATCGGCTTCAGGCAGGACATCCCATTGCCCCGCATCTCTCCATCCACTTGCCGTCGTTTGAAGGGAGCCTCCGGCTACAAGGTTGAGTTTAGTCAGACTCAGCAGGGAGCATACAACTGGGTTGATCGAGAATCCCGCCTCATCCCACTCGAGGGTCGTACACCAGCGGTCAATGAGTGGGATGTCACGGATGATTATATCGACTGGTTTTTGCCACGTACTCATCCCACATTGGATCCCAGGTCGGCCCTGATGGAGATGCCGGTGCCTAGGGATGTTTTAGTTGTTGATCTCAGCAGGGTATGTGATACTATATGGAAATTTTAATTTTTTTTTTGTAGTTTACGTATCATCTTATTGTGTTTATATGTATTATGTTTATTGACAGCGCAACCGATTGACCTCTGCCGCCATGCGTGCAAGGCTTGAGATGTCGGGGGTAGGGGAGGACGAGCGATGATTTATTACGGAGTGGATCGGCATGTTGACCGGGATCGTCCCGGTGGTTGCGCCGTCACTTCCACGTGCCTCACAGAGACAGCCTGATCAGGCTCAGAGTAGCCAGACCCAAACGCAGCCAAGTGTAGAGCTCAGCGACGATCGTGTCCCATAGTTTGTCTTGTTTGCTATTGTTGGGATATTTTTGTAGTTGATGGATTTTTTTTGTTTTCATACGGATTTAATTGTTTTGGTTCATGTATGCACGTTTTTGTAGACATTATGTTTGATTTCATATTGCCGCCATCTTTGCGAAATTATTGTGTTTAGTATGAAATCACAATTATTAAAACAGGGTTCAATGAAATCAAAAATGAGAATAGTTTTCGTACATCAACTGATCTAAACATACACGAAAGGTTGAGATCCTTGCTTGCTATGAAGTGAAAAATATGCATCAAATCTATCTTTAAATGGCAAGTCCCATCCGTCCACGCTAGGAGCATGGTAGTTCCTCCAAATCACCGGTGGGGGAGACATTGGTGCGTCATCGGACAACCATACCTATAATACAAAGAAACATCAAATTAGTAAATAAAAGACGAACAATGTTGTTTTATGACTATTACTCGAAGGGACGTACCGGTACGAAGTGTGTTCCATGTCGAACATGCGCAATCGCGAAAATATTGGTTGGAGGAGTGTACACGCCTCCACCAGTCGTCATTGGCAGGCACGTGTGCCGTTGGCTTGTTGACAAGCACACGAGCGCAACTTGGAAACACGTTGCAAACACCAAACCAACTATTGGTATCTCCATCCAACACTCGAAGGGAGCTGGACTCTCGTGGCAACTGACGTGTGGGATCAAAATGTCCAGCTCATTGAACATCGATGCGACCTCATATATTCCTCGGTTTGTTTTCAACTCGGATGCCAAAAGTGATCTCATATATCGCCATTGCTCCTCGTCCCAACCCAGGACACAGGCGAGCGCACGGTAGCCACAGTTCCCATCTGAACATACATCCCTAACGCCCTCAATGAAATTGTACATAAAGGAATCTACGGCTCTTGGCCCAAAGTAAACTCCCAAGTGGATCACGTCCTCCGTCTCAGTGGGAGCCTCAACAACACTCTTGGCCTTCGATTGTTTCTTTTTGGAACGTGTCTTACGTGTGGTGGTCGTGTTGTCGTTGTCGTCCCTAACCTTGTCATTCCCCTTTCCTAGTCGATGCATTGTGTGCTCAAGAGCTGTTGGATCCCTCCTTGAGTATTTGAGAGTGCCCTTTGGCCTTCCTTTCTCTTTACCCAGTGATGGCTCTGCCGTCTTTGTTCGAATTGGCATCTCAATGTCTTCGTAAAATGAAATGAGCTGGTTTGCATGATCTTGACTCATTCGTCTGCTCCTATATTTCTCATCAATTGCATTCCATTTCAAGTCGTTCTCACTAATGGATCGATCAGCATTCACTTGAGAAGAAGCATCTGCGTACCCTTCCCATGTCAATTGCTTCCAGAAGAGATGAATCTCATTCAATTCAATGGGTTTGTCTTCAACGATAGCAGCAGCAACTCTGTGGATGCACAAAATCCCAAAGCAATCCTTCCACCAATGATCGACGTACACTTCGTGGTAGTTGCCATTGACCACATCAAAGTACATTGCCAACAATAACTCAAAGCATACATGTGACACTTTCTGGAGGAGTGGGACGAATAAGTGCTCCAAACCTTCCATAACTTCGGACATCTTGTTTGGAATCTTTATGCGATCCGACTCCATCATCTCCCTCACGGTTCGAACTGCGTTCCCAAGTGATCGTGAATCTTTTGTATCATTGTGTTGAAGCCAAGAATGGGTGAGTCTAAAACATCCTTCAAAACCTTGTGCATTCCCTCCACCCTGTCAAGTTTTACAATTTTTAACAAGTTAGTTTTATCATTGTATACAAAGTATCATCGTTGTGAATATATGAAACTTCTTACCTATTTCTCGTTCTTGTGAAGAAGTGACGTCGGTTGTCAGTCCAAGCTCTAACTATGTTTCTCTTATAAGGTCTGAGCCATGTATCATTAACATAACCGATGAGCCCCGAATGCCAATTCTTCAAGATCTGGCGGCGTTTGGGTTCTTAGCTCTCCTCGGTAGTTGACATGAACAAACCCCAAAATCTGTGAGAAAACTTTGTAGCCAAAGTATCATCTTGAAAGATGTCAAGCGCATGTTTTTTGATATTGGAAGTAATGTGCACCCAACACAATAAATGTTGCACTTCGTCTTCAGTGAAAATCTCGTGAATTGCATTTATTAGTGCTTGTTCTCGATCCGTCATAATGGATGTCGGCATCACACCCATTTCTTCATATAGTTTTCTCAAGTGACCTAAAACCCATGCGAAATGTGGTTGATCTTCCTTAGACATGAATGCAAAACCTATGTTGAATGTGTGATTCGTGCAGGTCATACCAACTATCTCCAGCAAAAACATGTTATACCTACACATTAATGAAACATTTAAGCCCAAACACTAAAAAATATTCAAAAAACATTATTTGGATTGAATAAATGGGAGGAAACAAACCTGTTTGTCTTGTAAGTGGCATCCATAACAATCAGATAAGGGAACAACTTCATCAGGTGGAGTGAATCCGGGTGGACAAAGAACAAGATATCTAACTCGTTCGTTTCCGGTTTAGTTAATGTATGCACTCTATATCCCTTGTTGTGCAAGACCACCAATGTCGACTGACATACCGTCAAATTGCCACGATCATTTAGTAATACCTTATACTTGAAGTTTGAAATTTGCTTTCTACAAGTCACATTTTCCGGATCATTGTTCACCAACATTTGCGAAATCTCCTTCGGTTTTTTGAACACTCCGCATGCAATGACAATATCCTTTTCCTTGGGGGTCAAACGACCAAGATACGGATGTCCTAGCGAGGTTGTACCAATCTCATGATTGTGCATGCCGAACTTCACCTTCAAAGTCCATTTTACACTAAACCTCGATCGACGACCGACCAACTCAAAAGGACATCCACACTTCCTTGACCCTCCTTTATTCACTATAGCTCTAGACTCTCCGCCTTGATCGCATATTAGTTTGACATATTTATCATTTGAGTTACTAATGAAGATTGCAATATTGAAAGGTCGACCGATTTGTCTAGCCCACTGAATCATCTCTTTCATGCTATCCCACTCATATTCATTTGCAAATTCGGATGTGAAATCTCGACCAAATGGCTATACAAACATTAAACTCATATCAAATTAAGATTAAATACGAAGATTACTCCTTATTTCTAAAAGACTATGTTGCATTCTAAACAACTACGAAATTGACATAAGTAATCGAGTTCAAAGAGAATTGTAAATGCATGATACTTACCCGTAACCATTTGCTTGGTTGAAACCGTCTATTTGCATTTTCTTGCTCTTCTACTAATTCCTCTCCTTGCAATTCTGGCGAGTCTTCATACTCATCATTTAGCTCGTCTTCCCAACCATAATACAAATTTTGACCAGTATACGACATTGTTTGATTGAGATTTGAGCATAGATCTATAGTTTGAAGTTGGTACAACCATTGACAAAATGAATGAAAAACCGAGCATTTTATAGGACAAATAATATAGCTGTTGATATATAGCCGTTGATATAGCCATTGGTCCAACGGTCGAATTTTCAAATTAATTGTCGCCACCGCCACCGCCACGCCGTTGACCGGCACCCTGCCACGCCGTTGACCAGCGCCTGACCACGCCTCTGGCGCACCACCATGCCTCTTGACCGCGCACCACCACGCCGTTGACTGGCATCTCGCGACGCCTTTGACCGGCGTCCAGCGACGCAACATTTTTTTTGCGTTTCTGTTTTCCTGCAATTTTATTAATATAATATTCTGACGCCTTTAAATGACGTGGTGCAAAAAGTCAAAAATTAGTATGCAAAAAGCCGGGGCGTTCTTTAATTTTTACTCAAAGCTTCCATTAAACTGCGTATGACAGCAGTGAACATAAAAATAAAAAACAAAAAAATTAGAGTTGTTGCGAGCGAAGACGAGAGAAGCGAGCGAAGAGTATTCCGGCGGCTTCCGGCTGGGACGAGGGCGGCGGATTTCGGCGTCGGGCTGGACGAGGGCTGGACGCGGGCTGGACGAGGACTGGACGAGGGCTGGACGCGGGCGGCGAGCGAAGAGGGGGGAGTGCGGCGGCGACCTCCATCGAGGGCGGCGGACGATGGTCGGGGTTGGCGAGGTGCTCAGTGGGCTGCGGAGGTGCTCAACGGGCTGCGCAGGTGGTCAGGTAAGTGGCTCGATTAGGGTTTTTTTCGATTGAGCTTGAATTTGTTAAAATTAGGGGTATTGAGAGTGTTCTTTAGCTATTTGCTCCGATCGATCTTGATTTTAAGCTTGAATTTGTAGTGTTCTTGAGCTTGAAGAACACTACAAAAATCTCCTAGTAATATTTCGTGTTCTTTGTGAACATACTGATCTTGGTCAAGGTTTTTTGAAATTTGATTAATTATCTTCTTGTTTGAGTCATATGATAGATCATGATTTAGAGTGAAGCTAGTTGTTCCTCAATCTTGATGTGAAATCAATAGTGAGGCTAGTTGTTCCAAATCGTTTATTTGTTTTGAATTGCTGCAACTGCTTATTTCTCCATCCAAATCGTTTATGTTCCTTTGGTCTTTCTTTAGGGCGAAGAGTCTTCAGAGGTTTGGAGACTCACTCAGATGCTTCGTCGGGCTTTACAGCCGATTCTAAATGATCTCCAATCGCATTGGGTCGGACATAACGTTTGCAAGAAGTATAAAGAGACTGATGCATTCAAGAAGTACAAAGAGACGTCATGATCATCAATTTGATGCTTAGTAGTAGTAAATGGTTTTCATCCGCAGTGCAGTAGTAGTAAGTACCCTGTGTTTTCTCAATGTTCAGGATTGTAACGAGTGTTTGTTTGTAAAACAATGGCAATTCTTATGGTAATATAGTAGTCAATTTAGAGCATTTAAGGGAAAAAACAGCCCCTACAAAGCATTCCAAGATGAATTTCTAATGGATTATAAACATAGCAAATTGGTGTTGTTTCATAGCTTCCTCAAGGATCAAATTGTATATATATAAACATTCAAAGCCTTTTTGAAACAGAGAAATTCTTTTACACCGGATACTATTTCTAATCACCTACATCTTGCCTTTCCCAATATGTTTTACAACACAAAGTCACTATTTCCAAAAGCTAATCAACTATTGTCTGAAGCCACAACTAGACAGACAGAAAACAGAACTTTCGGTCATATGCATATCCTATCAATAGAAACCGACAAAGGCTAACCACATTGAACCTTGTCATGAATAACCATGTGTGTAGCTTCAATCACAACTTGCCCACTCATGTAATGTTGTCTACACTTCAGTTCCACCAATCACTTCAGCTCCACTGATCAAGTCGGTTTGTGTATCTTCGTTTTTCCTCAAAGTGAAGTTGGCCCAATATAGCACACAACCTGTATTTACCATTGTCCCTTCAAAAGTAGTACATAGCTTTGGACCATGAGAGATACCAATCACACATTAAACTAGTGATATAGATTAACTACTCAATAAACATACATACATATATACCTTTACATAGAGCTCCTTCACAAAATTTGGTGTTGAAAGGGCCTACTTCTCAGCTTCTGACATACTCCATACAAATTAATCAAAGACCTGTCAAGCATCAAAGAAGATAATGATTCCAATAGGAAATGGAATAGCTACAAAATAAACATCTACAACAAAAAGAAATCAAACATTTATCAAACAGGAGCACGCGCCTTATCTCATTCCAAAAAGAGGTCATAATTCACCATGATTTTGCTTTGAAATTCAAGAAAAAGTATTACAGATCAATCAATGTATATTTTCCCATACCATTAGAACGACAATTTTTGTATATTTTCAAACATGTACTATATCATCAGAATGAAACTTACAGATCAATCAATGTACTATAATTTCAAAGTCCACCATAACAACTCAAATGAATAAGCTAACTAGATTCTCATTCATGTTTAAGCAAAAAGCAAACACTGAAACAACACAAATTACCTACATTTTTATGATTCAATAGGTTTTTTGGTTTAACTAAATATGCTAGACCATAGCATGTATTAATGTCACAGGACATGACACACACACTAGCCGGCCCATATTCACCAGACTCCTTAATTTTTCAATTAGTACCCCCATCAATGAACACTTGTAATTTGCAAGTGTTGATTAGTTTCAATTCTCATAGTCCAAATGAATCTAATCAAAGTCGTAGTGCTGAAATACTTATCAATTGAAGATGAAATTCAAGCTCAAGAACACTAGATATAGTCCTAATTTCAACATTTTGAAGCTCAATTGCAAAAAACAAACCCTAATCGAGCATAAAGAGCATAGCCACTTACTTACCTGACCACCACTCCACAGCCCGTGTCCGCCTCCGCCGCCCTCCATGGAGGTCGCCGCCGCGAAGCCCTCTTCGCTCGCCGCCGCACAACCCTCTTCACTCGCCGCCCTCTTCGCTCGCAGCTCTCGTCGTCCAGCCCCCGTCGTCCAGCCCTCGTCGTCCAGCCAGCCTCTTCGCTCGACGCCGGAATCCGCCGCCATCGATGGTGGTCCCAGCCCAAGTCGTTCAACGCCGGAAGCCCCGCAGCCCAAGTCGCCGCTCGACCTCTTCGCTCTTCGTTCTCTTTCTTCGCTCTCCAACCTGCGTTCTTTTTCTTTTTACTTTTAATTTGTTATATTTACCAGGAGTTTACGGAGGTTTTGAAAGAAATGGAGAGAAGGGGCACATTTCGGAAATTTTCAAAACCCCAAGGGTATTTAGCGGAATAACGTTTTTCTTTGGGCATCATCCGGAAAAGTCCAAAATTCAGGGGCACCATCCGGAATTTTCTAAAATTTTATTTATATCATTTTACATGATGCATGTTTTTTATGTCAATAAATACTTATAATTAAACAAGATTAAAAAAAAAAATTACATAAAATTGGATGGAAGCCTAGAAACAAGTTGGGCTCCCACGCTTTTCTGAATGCAGAAACTCAATCTATGAAAAATGAAATTACCGCTCTTGACATTGTTAGAGTGGCTAATAGCAAGAGTCTTAATACGTGAAAGTGTTCCCAAAGCCTCCTTCTCGAATTCCCCAAAAGTAGTGAAAGCAAAAGGTATGAATTTGTAACCTTGCTCCACGCATTTGGACTCATACTTCCTTTTCTTCCTCTCAACGGCGTTGTGTAAGGCCAGTCCTGGCGCCCAAGAGCTCGCACCCATACCAGCAAAGGGGGAGACCCCGGTAACATCCAAACACGCATCCTTCCCCTGATGCCAATTAAAAAGGAGAAGGTCAGCAGGCCTAAGATCTTGACCATTCTCTGAGAGGAAACCCATTGGAGCCTCCTTCTGCACCGCAGCCCCAACTTTGGCACAAATATCAAATAGAATATCCCGCACCAGATTATGCCTGAACTTAACTCCCACCTCACTTGAACAGTGAACAGCATGATCCCCCCACTTATCCATCCTAGGAGCGTTACAACTGGAACAAATACTACCGTCAGGAAATAGCGGTAACATAAGTCTGTAGCACAACACTGAACGAAACTGCCGACCGTTCATCCTCTGTCCCAAGCCATCAATAGGGATAGTGAACAAATAATTTTGAGCATGAGGAGCACGAATACTATTAAGAACGGCAACCTCCCGCTGACCAAGCCCATACCTTTCAACCAGATTGTTCTCAACAACACCGAAGTAGCACCTTGCCAGAGTTTTCGTGAATTGGGGGGCAGGTGAAACCGTAGTGAAGGTGGAAGCATCAACGTTGCAAAAGGTGTTGAACTCATCAAGAGCATGCTGAAAGGAAGGTCCCGGAGAAATTAAACCGGTATTCAACAGAATTCTGGCCTGAAGAGCGCTTGTCTGAAGCCTAGAAGCAAGGAAAGCGTAGCGCATGACGTCCCCAGCAGCAAATATACCAAGGCCACCTCCTTTGATGGGTAGAGTGGCCAAACGCCATTGCCAATCACCAAAACCTGGGCCTGATGCAGCAATAATCTTCTCCAATGAAAGCCGAAGCGAATGATCAAACAGATTCTGAGCATCTTTGAAAGACAAAGGTGAGCTAGTTCTCAATGCATAGGACAACTTTGCAACTCCGGCGCAGCTACGCAGGAGAAGAAGCTCACATTGAGGGTCATTAAGCCTATTGATCGCACTCATTAAAACAATAGATTTGGATACCCTCTTCAAGGCTAGATCCCGACCGAATTCTGAATCCAAACTGACAGATCCACCAAGAAGTTTAACCCCACTACGCGGTCGAGAGATGTTGGAAGGGAAAACACCTTCCACCAAACTTCTAGGATCCTCCAAAGGCCAGAAAAGTTCAGTTTTATCAACATTGAGGAACAAACCACGTGCGGGTCCATCAGACCGAATAATTTCAAGCGCTTTTGCCACCATAACGGTGTCCCCAATAATAGTGCCATCATCAAGATACCAAGCTTGGAGGGTCAGATTACAAGCTTGATTAATGGAATGTACCAAGGGATGCAAAACAAGTGAGAAGAGCAAAGGCCCCAAGGGATCCCCCTGCTGAACTCCTTGACAAGACCAAAGGATGGAATCTTCATAGTAGAGCCTAGCAGGCTGAGAGTAACAGAACTCAACCCAAGGAGCAATGGACGGGCACCTCAATCTTGCTTCCTGAATTAGGACACTCCTGTCGATCAGATTGAAAGCGTTCTTGAAGTCCACTAGAAGCATCGAAAGGCCAACATCCTCGCCCTTAGACTCAACCAACCTATTCACAGAGTGTAGAACAGCCTCACACCCCCCGGGAACACCCACACCAAACTGAAAGTCTGCTAAATAGCTGCTCACAGAGGGGCAAACCACGTACGAGGCGACCTTAGAAACAAGCCTCCTCCAAACAGTGCCAACGGCAATAGGGCGTACACCACCACCCGGCTTAACCAAGGCAGTCAAAGGTGCACTAGCAATGAACTCACTTAGCTGTCTCGGACACTGTCCCCGCAGGAGCAAGTTAACAACCCCTGAAATAGAACCTAGCACATCATCAGCCACCGCAGACGCGGCCCCTCCCAGAATATCAACCAAATGTTGAGCCCTAAGCCCATCACGACCACAAGAAGTCCCTTTAGGGAAGCTGCGGATCCTAGCAAGCACGACATCTTTGTTAACAGAGAGTACGTCCTCCCCCGTCGTGCGAGACGGCAAAACCGGAGGTGGTGCAAACGGGTGTTTGTCCTCCAGATCACGCAGGGTTTCGGGGCAAGCTGGTGCAACTCCAAAAGATGTTAGGACCTTAATAGCAGCGGTGAAGTGCCCGTCCCCAATCTTACGCTTACATTGATGAAGGTTTATTTCATCAAGACTTCTTGGCTTTGTCATATCCCTAGACAGAACCACCTCCTCAGATAACCGATCAAGCACCAAACCAAGTCTCTCAGAAGGATCCCTCCACCGAGAAATTGCGCGTGAGATACTGTCGAGTTGACAACGCTCCCGTTCTCCCGACCGACGCTGCACCCTACTTGTCGGCACAAATGAAGTCAAAACGCAGCTAGGTAAAACAAGGAGTTGCACCCAGGCAGATACGTCGCTTGAGTTAACTTGGACCTTTTCAAGAGCACTAAGGAAGACCCTAGCAAACCCAAGCCTTAACTTATGTGGGATACACTTTACAGTACGCAGCTTCTTGGAAAAAACCTGATTAAGCAGATGAATGTCAAAGCAAGCAGGAGGATTCACTAGACACGACACATGAGAGGGAACAACATGAGCGATACCGTTATCATCAACAACCCCATCAGTAAGTAACACAACAGATGCCGGAGGCTTAGAAATACCATGAATTGCAACCTCATTAGAACAAGGTGCATGAACCACAACACCATCTGCATGCTTACAATTCCTATTGAAAGTATGAGTGCACCAACACTCACCGCAAAGCCAAATACCAGCACGTTGAAGAGCACTGTTCAAAGAATTAAAAATTGCCAAGTCACTGGCAATCCGCTCTTTGTGTGAAGTAGTCAGATCCGACGAACTGAAATGACGCGACCTCAAATGAGCAATAAAATAATTTTTGGAAAGGCCTCGATCACCTCCGCTGTTACAGCCATCAAATCCTTTCAGCGGACATAAGAAACGGTCAAACCCACCACTAGCCATGGCAAAACCCAACCAAAACAAGCATGAAAGAACACTGAATAAGGCAGAAGGAGGCGACAACCAAAAACTTGAAGCAGCAAACAGAAGCAGCAGCAAACAGACAAATACAGAAGCAAACAAAAGCAGCAGCAACCCAGAGCAAAAGCAGACCACAAAAAAAGATCTACAAGACCAAAATCACACAAACTGAAACGTGTTCATCTCATCGCCCACCAAAATCTCAAGCATTCTATCCACTTCCTTCCTTCACCATTTTCCCACCACCCCTTTCCCTCTTCCTTCAAAATTCACTGAACCAATGGCGCAGGCCATGATGATCTCTTGCGGATTCTCCGGCCACACATTGAACAAACATCCATCGCTCCTCTCACAGATCCAGAAAATCAAGCCTGATTACTCCTCAACTCACTCGCTCCTCTCTCCAATTCCGACCAAATCTCCATGTCCTTCTTCGTCCTCTCTCCTCAGAACACTCGCTCTCTTCAAATCGAAAGCCAAAGCTCCTCCCAAGGTAATCGATCCGCTAGAGTAGCTGAGTTCGAGTCCGGATTAGAGATCTTACCTCGATGTCACTTTGAAATCCGATTTTGCTTCAGGTTGAGAAGAAGGCCAAGTCAAGAGTAGAAGACGGACTTTGCGGAACATCCGGAGGCATCGGATTCACCAAGCAGAACGAGCTCTTCGTAGGCCGAGCCGCCATGCTCGGATTCGCTAGAAGAAGAGGAGGATTCGAGAGATCCGCCCAGATCTGAGTTCATAACAACTCAGAGCTTACTCGCCGGCGTCCTCGAGAGATCCGGCCAGATCTGAATTGGGTTACTGTGGAATGGAGCCAGATCTGAATTTCTCTAATACAATTTACTATTTCGAGTACTTATTCCCGTTTCTGGAATGGAGCTAGATCTCTGCATGTTCTCGCTCTCTTCCCTCGACGGTTTCGGAGCTCAATCTTCTGAAACAAAGGTAAAACTTGTTAAAAAGGTAAAACTTGTTCTCGATCTCTGCATATATATGTGGATATACATTTTATATATTAATTAGTCATGTTAAAAAGGTAAAACTTGTATAATTGTATATTAGTCTATTCTCATTAAATCCTACTACTTACAAATTATTTATTAAAAAAAATAATATGATTTTTCATGATTAGATAAAATATTTAATCATCAATATTTATCTCCAAATAATTGTTGATGCTTTGTTTCCTTATATGAATGAAAAGAGAAAAATACACTTTTTAAAGTTTATCTATATTGAAATATAGTATGGTTCAATTATGATACATCTCTCAAAGAAATTTATAAGATTTTTCCTAAAATATTATAATATATTTAATTAACATCAACCTCTTTTTACTCTCAATAAATAATAAAATGGAAGTGCGTTATGTTATTGTAAATTGATCAAATTTATACAAAGATGTATATAGTTCTATACAACGATATAAAATTCATAGATACGTACATAATACATAATCAAAAGGAAGTATATTAATAATGAAAAAGAGAAAACCTGTTTCACAGTAAATTAGGAAGTAGAAACCTAAAATGAACCATGGAATATTTATTTTTTTAAATAAAAAAACAGACTTTTAGATGAAAGATTTGATAAACTTGTTTAATTTTATTTTAATCAAATCTTTTTATTCGCTAAAGATTTAATGTGTACATTTTCGTTTTATTTAAGGAGATAAATGAAGAGATTTGATATGACAAACATATGTTTTACAGTAAATCAAGAGATTAGATCTATATTGGGTAGGGATTTAATTAATCTTTATCAAATCTTTCATTTAATAAATTTCTTAAGAAAAATTAAAACTGAACACTTTTATTTAAGGAAATAGTACTTGAATGAAAAAAATTATTTCCTCGATGAAAGATTTGAATTTTTATTAAGGATCTTTGATGAAATACTTGATAAAGACTTGATAAGATAAGATTTAAAAGGTTTTTATTTTTAAATAACATATGGAATTTTGTTTTGGGATATAATAATAGATAATGTAGAATTGAATAAGTTTTTGGCAGTAGAGATTTGATCAAAATTCAAATACAAATATTTTTTAAATATATTCCATTTCTCAAAATTATAAAATAAAATACAACGTCACAAATATTAAGATGATACCAAATTAAATTACATTAAGTTTTATTAATACATAAATATTAAAATCGAATAAAATAAATATTTTTCTATTTGTAATTGAGCTTGGAATAAAATAATATAGAAACATCACAATTATTTGATAGTAGTTTAATATTCTGTAATCATATCAAATTCAGATGAATAAAATATTGTAAAATAATTTAGAATAAAAATAAAATAGATAATTTTGTCAAATAATCTTCACTACCATATTAAAACAATAGGAATTATTCTATTATTGAGAGAGAGAGAGATTGCATTATGTAAGAAAGACAATAGCGGGATTAAGATTAATGCAATCAATCTATTAGAAAGCAAATCATTTGAGTTTGCCTAAAATAGCGGCATGATTGCATGTCAATTATCACGCAAACTAAATCAAATCAATTATCCCGCTAGATGATTGCATATATATTACTTGCATTTTCAAATCAAAAAATTCCATGTCATATCTCTATAGTATTCATTTTAAGTAAAAAGATATTCACGCTAGACGATTGCATTTCTAAAGATATAGTAAGAAAAATAGATTCTATCTTATCTTAATGTTCAAAGGAAGAAAAGAAAAGAAAAAAAGCAATTTATTTACCTTTGCTTCAATTATTATCTCGATGGCAACTTCACTGCAGTCAATGGCTTTCCGGTGACCAGCTGGCTCCCTCCGCCATCAATGGCGTTTTGGTGATTGGCTGGCTCTCTCCGCCGTCGGACTCGTCACCTACTTCCTACCTTTTTAGAATTGTTCTGACTACCTCTTCACCACCTCCATGATTTCGATTTCTAGTGACTGCTATAATGTTGACTTGTTCTTCATCCATTTATACGTTCCAACTTGCACGATCAAGATGGTTGAAAGCCTAACTTGATTTGATGATTTCTTCCTTATACATAGATATGAAGATTATTGTTGAGTAAAAACAAAGATATGAAGTACACAATAAACTTGCAAGAACATGATAGAACATACACTCAAAATATGGTTGAATCATAATAGAATAGCCATGATCGAAAAGAGGAAGAAAGCAAAGAATAATATGTAATGTTTTAGTAATTAGATCTAATGGTCCATAATTATCCATAGCGTAGCACTATAAACTAGTGTATCAATAAAACCTAAATCTATTTATATATATGTCTTTTTTCGTGTGAGGGGAGTCTTGTAAAAAGGGCAACCTCATATGTTAAGGAGTAAGCTTATCTTACCTCCTTACCGTATAATAGATGATCCATTTTTTTTAATTCAAAAATAAATCTTTTTGATATTTTTAACATTGTTTTTTTGAAAAATATAGTTAGAAAACTTAAGTATGACATTTAATTTTTCATACACTAAAAGTTCAGTTTTTATATCCAAAAGTTCATTTTATATATGATACGAGTTGAATTTTCAATATTATAATGGTATCAGTTCATTTTTTGTGTTCTATTAGTTCGATTTTTGTGTTATAATTATATGAGTTCATTTTTGATATAATTAAATTTCATAACTTTTTTTAAAATTATTTATATTTTATTTAATTATTTTCAGAATTTGTTTTACAGAATAACGATTATAATACATGTGCTTATAGCACCCGGTACCCTTAAAAAAGTCTCTAATAGCAAAAATCTCCCCTTTTTTTTAAATTTGCATCCATGCCCAGAAAATGTCCAATTTAATTGCCCGTATGCCCAGATTCTTAAAATTGGACCCTTTAATAAAAAAAAGATAAATTCCCAAATTCTTAACTTTTATTCCGTTACAAAGGATAAATTCTTTGATTGTTAATTCTCGAAAAAAATGATCGAAAACTTTGATTCTTCCGCTTCATCGGTTCACCGTTCACCCCCCTTCATCCCCTTCTTCAATTCTTCCATTTCCGCCTCGAATTTGGCCGAAAATCTAATCTTCCATCTCACTTGTTCGATCGGCTCATGCGTACTGCTTCGTAGCTCGGAGATTCCTGATTTGAGCTCAGTTAGGGTTCATGGTGGATCTGGAAATGGGGGTTTCTTTGGTTCCAGGAGTTCGGGTAAATTTTCTTTTGCTTTGTTTTTTTGCCTCTTTAAGGAGTAACTGCTAATAGAGTCAGAAAGAGTGGAAGTCTTATTTTCCAATTAGATTAATTTTGCTGGATCCAATGATGAAGAATCAGGTTGAAAAGGAAAAACATAAGCTGCAAATATTGTTGGACGGGTTGGAGAATCAGGTGTTATAGTTCAGAAATAGGGTTGTGTACTTTGTAGCTCCATCAGTTGTGCCTTGAATACACAAAAGTCTATTACTGTTTCTCAATTTCTAATATACCTTGATTAGTACATATACTGCTGGTAATGTTAGAGGTACATGCTTTGGACAAGATCTGCAAATTAAGGGTTTAAATAGTTAGAAGAGAATTCAATGGAATAGTGGAAGTCAAGAATAAGAGTTTGGAGATTCGATGTCGAGGGCCAGCGTATGTTCCGTGTTTTACAAAAACTCAAGCTCCTAAAAAAAGAGCTCAAAAGATTTGGCAGTGTTAAGCTTGAGGACCTTAATGGCCTTGTTAAGTTTCACCGGAATAGGCTCCTTGAGATCCAATCAAACATCCAGCAACAACCTCTTGACCCCCATCTTCTTGATGCTGAAAATCAGGCCCTTCACGAGCTCAACAGCTGTATGAGAAGGCTCAAAACCACAACCACCCAAATCGCCAAGCTCGATTGGTTAAAGTTCTCGGATCAATGTTCCACCTACTTCTTCAGGCACATCCAATCCCGGCGTGGCTCCTCTGCTATCCATCACCTCAAAGCTGCAGATAACTCCATCATCTCTGATCCCGGGAGCATTACCCGTGCTATCGTTGACCATTATGAGCAGTTGCTAGGCGTTCCTCCGCCTAACCTCACCTTTGATAGCACTTACGTTAACGCTGGGCCTCTTCTCGACGGTACCATGATGAACAGCCTCACTGCTGAGGCCTCGCCTCAGGAAATCAAGGATGCCCTCTTCTCCATTGGCAACAACAAAGCCCCGGGGCCTGATGGGTTCGGGTCTCTCTTCTTCAAAAAAGCTTGGAACATCATTGGGAACGATGTCACTGAGGCCATCCAAGACTTCTTTCTTCATGACAAGTTCCTTAGACAAATAAACCACACAACCATCACTCTCGTTCCCAAAATCCAGGACCCTTCTTCCCTCTCCAACTACCGGCCCATTTCCTGCAGCTCCACAATCTACAAAACCATCTCCAAAATCTTAACCAACCGCCTCAAGCCTACCCTCACCCACATCATCGACGGGAGCCAAGCGGCGTTCGTGTCGGGGCGCTCTATTAGGCATAACACCCTCCTTTGTCAGGAGCTCTTAAAACACTATGGTCGGACCAATATCTCACCAAGGTGCACCATCAAGATCGACCTCCGGCAGGCCTTTGACTCTGTCAGCCACCAATTCATCCTCAAGGCGCTCCATGCTTTTGGTTTCCCCAGGAAGTTCATTAACTGGGTTAGTATCTGCATCACAACTGTCCACTACTCTATTGATATTAATGGCTCGCTTGAAGGTTTTTTCCAGGGAAAGCGGGGACTTCGCCAAGGCTGCCCGTTGTCCCCCTATCTCTTCACCATTGCCATCGAATACCTCACTCGCATTGTCAAGACAGCTGCTCAGAATCCCAATTTCAACTACCACCCCAAGTGCGCTAAGATAAGGCTCACCCACCTCTCCTACGCCGACGACCTCATCTTCTTTTGTCGTGGTGACAAGGAATCTGTCGGAATTCTCAAAGAAGCCTTGGACACTTTTGGTGACATGTCTGGGCTGAGGTGTAACAATGCAAAGTCCAGTGTTTATATGGCTGGAATCCCGCATGCTGAGCAAGACGAGATTGCTGAAATTCTCAACTTCAATCGTGGAGAGCTCCCAATGAAGTACCTCGGATTACCTATGGGTTCCAGAAGGCTCTCTCTTGCTGATTTTAGTCCCCTGATTTCGAGAATCACTGGTCGTATTCAGTCTTGGTGCTCCAAAACTCTCTCCTACGCAGGCAGGCTGCAACTTATTCACTCAGTCATATTCAGCATCAACACCTACTGGTGCAATGCCTTCATCCTCCCTTGTTCAGTTATTCAGAAGATTGAGGCAATCATCAGAACCTTCCTCTGGACCGGGAAAGACAGCGGGAGGCGCTGCCTTGTTGCATGGGAGACCGTCTGTAAACCGAAATCTACAGGGGGGCTTGGTTTTAAAGAGCTCTTATCTTGGAACAAGTCCTGCATTACAAGGTCCATCTTTGAACTTGCCATTAATAAACCGAGCCTCTGGGATACCTGGACCAAAGCTTACCATCTTAAGAACTCCTCCATTTGGGACTGCAGCAGCAAGGCCAGTGATAGCTGGTGTTGGCGCTCCATCATTGAGACTAAGGAGGAGCTTGCGAGCCTTGATAGCCCGGTGAACCTTCTAGCATCGATGACCAACGCAGCTGGAAACTTCTCAACGATCGGGGTCTACAATACCTTCTGCCCTCCGGATCCCCCTCTTGCCTGGACGGATTGCATCTGGCGCGGTCTACACGTGCCGAGATGTAGCTTCGTGACTTGGCTGGCTATTCACAAGCGCCTACCAACGCTCGCCAAGCTCGAGCATTGGGGTATTGTTGCCGACAGCACCTGCAACCTGTGCCACGCCTCGCCTGAAACTGAGGACCACCTCTGGTCCGGCTGTTCTTTCACCAATTCAGTTCTCCACACCATAAATGATTGGCTTCGCATTGGCGTCAACTTTCCTGACCTCACTTCTTGGCTGAACTGGCTTGCAACGAGCCGTAACAAGTCCTCCTTCACCCACCAGCTCCGCTGCAGTGCCATTACCACGTTTGTTTACTACACATGGTATGCTCGAAATGCAGTTATTCACCAAAGCACTACTATGTCGGCCGATGTGTGTAGCCACCTGATTATGCAGTCCATGAAGGAGAATGCTCATGCTAATTGGAGCAAGAACAGATCTAGCCTTAATGTCGGGAGAAGTATTATTGGAGCCCCCACTTTTTGATATGACTCCTCCCTACTCCTCCCAAACTTTGGCCTTTTGTTATTTTGGCCTTTCTCTTGTCTAAACTTGAGCCTCTGTGCTCGTTTTTGGCTGTAAATTCGTTTATCTCTAATATAATCTTACCGTAAATTTTCCAAAAAAAAAAAAAAAAACAAAAAAAAAGAATAAGAGTTTACTATATACAATCTATAATCCACTTTAACTTGAGAAAGATTAGATTCTTATTCAGTTATTTGTCATACATTACGTGACAGACTCAGATGTATTAAGCAAGGGGATGAGGATGATGATTTCAGTGTGGCAAGTTCTAGTAACTGGATTCAAGAGCCTGATCCTTCTGACTTGGTATTTGGGGCAGTGGAAGAGAAATTCACCAGTAAACGGGATGAAGATGATTTTGAGATTATTGTTAATTACGTTTTCTTTATGGTAATGATGTTTTTTTTTTGGTAATACACAAATACACAAGTTGCAATTATAAAAGTACGTTTACTTTTTCATATTGTTGTGTTATAGAGATATTATTTTTAATAAAGAAAATAAATTTTAAAAGTAACCAAAAATAGGCGAATTTGTACAGATGCCCTTAAAAAAGTCTAAAATATGGAAAATACCCCAAATTAGGTTAAATGGCAAGAGGACGTTTTTTTGGGCATACCTATAATTAAAACTTTAATATTTTTTATTCTTTCTAATATCTATCAAATTATTGAAATTAACTCAATCTTTTTTTACAAACAAATTAATTTACATAGAAAATACAATCTCCATCTTTCATTAGAGTTGGAAGAAGATCTAGGTGTTCTTCACAATTTCACATAAACCACGGCGGCAACCACGTCCGACGACATCTGCAATTGCCGTCGGCCTCGGCCCCGCCGCCGCCCTATAAATCCCCTAGTCCCGAGCCCTCCACAAATCATCCGTATCTCCCATTCTCACTATCCCACCCTCAAGGTCTGTGAAAATCAACGTCATAGCTCCGAGCGAATTCCCGAGCCGTCGACCAGCGTGGTCTACGGAGTTCAAAACGCGGCTGATCCGGATCTTTGCAGAATCGCCTAGTTAGGCTGATTCTGAGGTCGTCGATTGTGCCCTTGATGCCGCTCGCGAGGGTCTTGATGAGGTGGGCGGAGCGGTGTAGCAGAGGATGTTTTCGGTGAAGGATCGGCGGTTTCCGGCGATCCCAAAAGCGTGCTTCACAGATACCTCCGGCTGGTTAGACGAGTAGTTGGCGTAAAGATTCGAACCTTCCAAAAGCTTTCACCCTTAAAATCAACATTCTGATGAACTTTCTGAAAGGGGACTAGAGATTGGAATATGGATTAAGAGAGTCATATCTCAAAAAGAACATCCAAAGCATGTGACTGCAAGTATCTTTAACTGTAAAGTTTTTACTTGGATATTATTGTGAAAGTAAGGGAAGGTTATGAGCCCTTATACCATATGAACTAAATGATACTTGCCTCAATACGTGGATAGCCCCAAAAATACTCCAAATTATACTACTACTATTTACATTATGAATTTGATTGTCTGTAGGAGCACTTGTCTAGATTTATTTCGTTATTCTTTGTTTTGCTGCTTGGATGTTTTATTTCCTTCATCTGCTGGTACATGGCCATCAACTGTTGTGATAATATTGGTTCCTCCTAAATTTCTCTTATTTAGACCTTAGTTTGGAAAATCAAGTCTTGGAGATCAGACCATTTTTTTTGGTCGAAGGAGATCAGACCATCTCCATTGGTTGGGCATGCATCTGATCGTGGCTCTAAAGATATATTATCATGTGAGCGAGTGCATGTGTCTGGAATCTGAAGGCTAAAACTTAGGAACTATGCAAGTAAAAACAACAAAGATGAATGGAGGGGGTTCAAAAGGGAATGGAGTTCAGCGAAATTTACCGGACGGGACGGTCATGCCAGCGAGGTCGGCGATCACGAGGCAGATCTACTCGGTCAGGAGGACGAAGTTTGGGGGAGGGTTGTCAGGAGTTCCGACCAGAGAGGTGGATCTCCGGCGACGGGAAGAAGGTGAAGGTTCCGGATTCGTATCAGCCAGCGTTCAATGCTTGCCCGAGGATCTGCCTCGGAAAAAATAAACAACGCCAATTTGGATCTTAAAAGATCTTGCGTATTTGTTAATTTGGATTTTCTGATTAATTTCTAAATGAAAAAATAAATAAAACAATTAATTACTTTAAAAATAAAGTTTGTAATTTAAGATTTGGGTTATCAATGCTAATTTTTTAAAATTTAGATATTTTTGCTATTACAAACCTTTTTAGGGGCATGGGTTGCTAAAAGCACCCAAAAATATGCACAAGTTGTAATTATAAAAATGCCCAAAAGGACTCTCCTTGCCATTTATTCAAAACAAGGGCATTTATCAATTTACCAACTTATATTGGGGCGTTTATGCAAATTCGCCATACATAAATAAGATAATTTATTTTTGGGAAATTCCGCCCGGTAACCACGAAGTTTTGCAAATTCCGCGTGGTGCCCAAGGTTTTTCGGTATTCCGCATGGTAACCACGAGGTTTTGCAAATTCCGCGTGGTAACCTTGCCTATTATAAAAAGTTAAAATTATATAAAAACTTACCCATACTTTCAACTTAATTACACAAATCACCCTATCTTTAGTTTTTTAAACTATCTAATCTATTTTTATAAAACAACTAACTTTATAATTTTAGTATTATATATATATATATTTATTTATTTACTCTTTTTACATGATACTATATATTATTATTTTACAAAATCTTCCATCGTTTATTATTAAGAAAAAGAATCACAATTTTCAAATTTATATTAAAAAATCAAAATAGATTTGATAGGTTTGTTGAAAAAATAAATAAACAAACTAATTTATTATACCTAATGAGAAATATCATTTAAATAGATTTTTTCAACAAAACTATCAAATCTATTTTCTTAAAATACCTAATGAAAAGTATTACTCAATATATAATCTTTATTATTTTTAAATGTTAATTTATTATAAATAAAAAAATTCCTAGAGTAGTACATGTCATAAAAAGCCTATAATTTTTACACATTTTTAATGTCACGATATATGTAAATTATGTTTAGAAAAAACAATTTTATTATATTTTTAAAACAAATTACTTGAACTAGTGCACCCACTTTTAAAAAACACCCCCTTAAAAGATCAACTATTAATAAAATTCAAGTTTATATTTTGTTAATAAGAAATGGTAGTTTTTTTTAAAATTAGGTATGATTTTTTTGATTTGAAGAAGGAACTGTTTTTTATACAAATTTGAAAAAAGTGGTTTTTTTTATAATAATAAAAAATAGAAGATTTTGTAAAATAATACTGTAATATATAGTGACATGGGAAAAGAGTAAATAAAAAAAAATATATATATATAATACTAAATTTAAAATTTTAAAATGTTTTATAAAAATAGATTAGTAGATAGTTTTTTTTTAAAAAAAAACTAAAGATAGGGTGATTTGTGTAATTAATTAGAAAGTATGGGTAAGTATTCATATAATTTTAACTTTTTATAATAGGCCAAGGTTACCACGCGGAATTTGCAAAACCTCGTCGTTACCTTGCGGAATACCGAAAAACTTTGGACACCACGCGGAATTTGCAAAACCTCGTGGTTACCGGGCGGAATTTCCCTTTATTTTTTGTATAAGAATTAAGAAGAGTTCAATTTTTAATAATGAAAGCTCTCTATTAGTCGATTTTTTCCCTTTTGTTAAGGTTCATTTTTTATTCATTATTTATCTATTAAAATTTCAAATTTGTATTATTTTATTTTTATGGAAAAATAAAAAACAGATAAAAATTAAAAAAAATTATTTTTCGAAAAACAATGTTAAGGTTCATTTTACTTTGCACTATGTGCTTTGTGTGTTTTGAGTTACGTTGGGTCTTTTGGACGCACCCCCTATGCGTTTAGCCAGGGGTGCCCCCAGCTTGACCGATTCCCCGTAAGGGGAATTACATTGGGTTATTGTTGTTGTTGTTGTGTAATTTTTCAAAAAAATTGAAAATTATAAAATTAAAAAACTTTTTTGTATAATTGCTTTTTGTAACAAATATATTTTTCTTGCAAATATATTTTTTGTATTGTGTAATTTTTTTTATCATTTTTTTTGTAACAGGTATATTTTTTACAAAATTTGATTATAAATTATAATTCTTAAATGACATAAATGAGGTAGTTCAATTTTTATAAACCAAAAGTTCATTTTTATCAGGTCACAAGTTTAATTTATATATACTATGAGTTCAATTTTGTAAATTGCACAAGTTCAATTTTTTGCATAATGAGTTCACTTTTATTTACAATGAGCTTACTTTTTTCTATTATTACTTCATTTTTTGTTTACGTTCAAGTTTTATATTATTCAAATTTTTTGAAAGTGGAAGAAATATAAAAATATAAAAAGATTATAAAAAAAAATAAATCTTGAATTTTTTGTTAAAAATGATAAAATTAAAAAACTCTGGACCATACATTATATAGTAAGGGAGATAATTCAATAAATGAGATTAGTCCTCACCACAAGAGATTGTCCTCACCAAAAGGCTCTTCTAACCGAAACCTACCCGCTATGGTGAGAAGAAGGCTTATAGTTAGACCTGACAATTCGGGTTGTTCGGGTCAATTCGGATCGGGTCGTTCGGGTCGGGTCCGTTCGGGTCAAACAGTCATTTCGCGTCTTGTTCGGTTCGGGTTCGGTTCGGTTCGGGTCATGTTCGGGTTCGGGTCTAGTTCGGGTTCGGGTCGTTTCGGGTCGTAATATTTCGGGTTAGTTCGGGTTCGGGTCATTTCAGATCGGATGTTGTTCGGCTCGGGTCTAGTTCGGTTCGGGTCTAGTTCGATTCGGGTCCTTTTCGGATTGCTTCGAAGCGGATCATTTCGGGTCGGGTCAATTCGGATTCGGGTGTTATTTGGATTCAATTTTTTTTAAATTATAAGACCACCCGCAACGGTGAGTTTTTAACGTAGAAAGTTTGAGCACTTTAATGGGTACTTTAATGTGTCTTGTAATAAAACATAGTTAATACATATTATTGACAAAGATTTAGATGTAATTTCTACTTAGTTAATTAAAAAAATTAATTACTATTTGTATTATATACTTGCGGGCACATTCAGGCTTATCTTGTATCATAAATCATTAATTAGATTGGATAACATATCATTGACACATTCAAGACATATCTATATATTTTAACACGCGTCTCAATTTAACTATGCTAATTAGTGTCAGATCCGGCTAATTACCCGGTTCAATCGGTTAGATGGAGCAGGGCCCCCAAATAATTGAGGCCCTCGATATATCAAATGTTTTACGTAAGATTTAGGGATACAACTAGGCTTGGTGGTAGGGGTGAACAAAAATATCCGATCCGTCGATCCGATCCGCCCATCCGGCCGATCCGATCCGATAAAATCTGGATTATTTGGATAGTTATATCTTTTATTTATTCATAACTTTTCTTATTTTTAATAATATAATTTGAAAAAGAATGCTAAAACGGATAATTTGGATATCCATAATATCCAGTCTCGGATATCCGATCCAAACGGATATTTCTTATCGAATATCCAGTTAATAACGGATCGGATACGGATCGCTAAGTTTGACCAAAAAATTTTCGGATATACATTGTTCGCTAAGTTTTGATAAGTGAAACGTTTAAGACACAATTTGGTTGCTATTAATAGTGTTGATGTACTTGTTCGGTCTTTTGCTATACATTGTTTGTGCACCACTATTCTAATATTTTATATCATTACTTTTTAATTTTTAATAGTATATATACTCTTAAGATTTAGTTTAGATGATTTCGGGTCATTTCGGATCGGGCCATTTCAGGTCAGAATTAGTTCGGGTCGTTTTGGATCGGGTCATTTCGGATCGGGTTATTTCGGGTCAAGTTTAGTTCGGGTCAGTTCGGTTCGGGTCAGTTCGGGTTCGAGTCAGTTCGGGTTCGGGTCAGTTCGGTTTACATTTTATTCGGGTCATTTCAGTTCGGGTCATTTCGGTTCGGTTCGGGTTCAGATCGGGTCTGGGTCATGTTCGGATGGTTCATTTTTCGTTGTTCGGGTCAAATTTCGGGTTCGGATCGGGTCAGTTCGGTTCGGGTTTCGGGTCCGGGTCACTTTCTACCGGGTCTACTTATAGTGCAGACTACCTTATGGTGAGGAGAAGGCTTATAGTGCGGACTACACTTAAATTAACGGACAAGATTATAAGATTGCGGGCGCGTTGGAACGAGATTTTAAAGATATTGTAGGGGTAAGAAAGTAATTATGTGTGTCGGTCTCCTCGTCCCCCATTGTTTCTCTCTATTCCGGGCTTACATGACGGTTCCAAAAGATCTAGGGAGCGATTTCCCATTGTTTTGCCTCTACGCCAACTCAGGTTGCTTTCCACCGTATTCTCCCCAACAAACGGTTTGGATTCACACTCGACTGTCGATTTCTTTTTCTTTTTTTTTTAATTTCGAACAAGTAAGTATTATTGTTAGAAAACGTGTTTTTGTCGATTTCTTTTGCTAATTTCGAATGAGTAATCGTTCTCCATTTGTTTTTTCTACTGATTTTAGTGGTAGCTAGAACTCGCCTCCGAATGACGTATTGCTGATGATTTATGCAAAATTATGAAGCCCTAGGGTTCGGACGAAAACAATGTTTTATGAAGCCCTAGAATTTGAATTCAACTACGAATTTGGTCGAATTTCAAGCGAAACTGAAGGTTTCTAGTATAAGTAGATGCTCTTATCTGATTTCTACAGTATTATAAAGCCTAGATTTCCTTTTCCGTTTGGTGTGCTAAATCTGCTAAATTATATTGGTGCAAATATTGAAACGAATAATTCAACTTTTTATGTAGTGGAAATTCTCGTCTTCATTTAGTTCTTTCTTACATGGTTTTGTATTTGTTTTAGTACATTTGTTATGCTAAAAGTTCGATTTTGGTATATGAGTAGTTCAAAATTTTTTCACTTGGTTTCGTATTTGCTTTAGTACATTTGTTATGCTATTCAATTTTCGCACATGAGTAGGTCAAAGTTTAAAGTCCTGTCATATATGTAGTAAACATAGTATTTACTATTTTTTTAATGTGATTCTTATTTTCTATACCAAGTGTATTGTTTGTAGTAACCATGCTCTTGTGACTTTGTGAGTTTCCATATGGGATTCTTTATGCTCTTCACTAGCTAATAGCCAAATATGTCTATTGTAGGAATAAAGCTCATTCTCTACCAAATATTGGTATGGTTCATTTAGAAAATTTGATATCTAAACATATTGGTAGGAACTATGAAGGACCATTTCGGATGATGTAGCACCATTTTTTTTCTTTCAACATTGGTAGGAACTATGAAGGAACATACATTCGCCAATGTTTGTAATACCATGTAATGCGCTATCCTTTGCCTTTAATTTCTTTCGTAGTTTAATTTTTTCTATGAGTAGATCAAAATTTTCTCATATATTTAGCTCATCTGATGCGCTATCCTTTGCCTTTCTATGAGTAGTTCATATTTTTCTTATATATATTGCTCATGTAATGCGGTATCCTTTGCATTTACATGAGTAGTTCAAAATTTTCTATTCGCTTTACTTTATACCTAAATGATTTATTTGGAAATACTTGAATAAGAATACACTAAAAGGAAAGACCTCCAAAGAAAGGACATTCTGTTGATGAAGGTGAGGCTGGTGAGTATGTAAAAATGTAGCTAAAGTTTAAGTAGTTCAACATATTTCTAAAAGTGCTCAATTTTTTGTTATGATTGTTCAATTTTTAACTAATGCAGATGACGTACCACTTATTGATCTGTTTCCGAAGAAGAGTTGAAGAGTGCACAAATAAAGTACATATTCTAGTTCGTATGGGGATGAAGACGATGAACTTGATGATGATGATAAACTGATGATGATGATGAATTGATGACGATGATGATGATGATGATGATGATGATGACGACGACGACGGCAACGATGATGATGATGATGGTTCCAGTTTTTATGGGGATGATAAAAGCAACTCTAATGATGCTAAGGATGATAAAAATAGCTCTGATTATATATACCAAGGTAGGCATAGTCCTGGACCGACTCCCCTATCTCCATCTTAAATAGAAGAACTCCATCTTGGCACTCATCTGGTAGTCCTCCTTAATGGCTGTCGTTCCTACGTGGAATTTCTCTATGGCATCCCACATATCCTTTACAAAAAGGCAGAAGTACGGCCCCTCAAACTTGTAACTTTTTTTCGACCAGACCCCTCAACTAAAAAATGTTCTATTAAACCCCCAAACTTACTAATTTTGTTCAATTAGGCCCTCCTCACGCACCATGTGCCACGTCACCGCCACATCACTGTCACGTTAGTGCCATATATGTCAACGCCATGTCACTGCCACATGAATTTGACATGGTGGCAATGTGGCAATGATGTGGCAGTGACGAGGCGGTGATGTGGTGGTGATGTGGCGTTGTTGAAAAAACTATTTTATTAATTTATATATAATTTTTATCCAATTCATTCTACGAAAAATGCAATAAAAGATTTAGGTCACTCAATAATGTTTTTATAATATATATGTTATCATTAAAATAAAAATATCTTTTGGTATCAAATAATATTACTTAATTAAAATATTATTTTATAATATTTTCAGTCGCACTACATTGATGTTAACTTTTTTACTGAAAAAAATCTAGGATTACTCTTACATGATTGATTAGTAGACCTGTCAAAACTTACTCGAACCTACTAAGCTAATCCGAATCGATCAAAAAATTTTAGGGTTGAATCCCGAAAATTTGAACTGAAAACCCAAAATGAACTAAGCTTGTTTTAACCCGAACCTGAATGGATTGAAATCCGAAACCTGTTGGATTGACCGAACAAAATTAAAATATATTTCATTAGTAAAATAAATTAATAATATTATTACTATTAAAATAATAGTATTTTATTATTTATTATTATTATTTAATTAAAATATGGCCTTAACAATATTTCAGTTGCACAAGATCGGCGTGTATCACACACGCTATGCCACGTCAACAATAGGGGTTCAATTGAACAAAATTAGTAAGTTTGGGGGTTTAATATAACATTTTTTAGTTTGGGGGTCTGGTTAAAAAAAGTTACAAGTTCGGGGGGCCGTACATGTATTCTGCCTTTACAAAAGGGAGGTTCCCGATCCTGGTAGCGTCCCTTTCACACATATCATTTTGAAGAAGGACGACAACTTTGTTATTTGTCTCCGTGAGCTGTACTCTTCTAGACCCCAAGTGTCTTCATTGTTGACTTTGTCAGCTGTAACCTTGAAATCACCTTTTCTTATGACTTGCCAACACTGATAGTCTTGACGTCTGATCCAATAGCCCATTCTTGATCTCCAACGGTCATAATTTCCTTCCATCAAGCGTGGAGGCTTGTTGTTGCTGTTACCGACTGGTTCCACGTCCGCCATTTTCCCTTGCATATGTCGTGAGTGAATCTCGAACAAATAAATTTATATTCAAGACCCCGCTGAGTATAGCGAAGTCAGGTTCGTCCACGGGAGCTAGTAGAACTATAGTCTAGCAATCAAAACTACGAAAGTAAACAAAGCAAAACAAAACAAGGCAAGCAAACACAATTGCACAATTCAGGGGGAGGTCGTGGCCGACCTAGGGTAGGTCGTGGCCGACCTGCTACAGTGCATATCAGCACACAAAATGGTCTCTGGAGGAGGTCGTGGCCGACCTTTCTAGGTAGGGAATTGGGTTTGTAAAAATACGGGAAAATAACTAGGGGTGGGGATTCACCACAACATAATCATGCATTCAAACAATGATAAAAGAACAACTCAACTCATAATCTCATGGGTGACTTTTGTCACAAATGAACGCATTAAGATCTCGACTTCCATGAAGGTGTTAATATGCATACCAACTTGTTATCTAAAGGTTTTAACTTTCGCTTCAAACCCGAATTGTTATTCCGATTCACAGCATAATCTTTCAATTCGTTTGCAAATAAGAACATGCCCCAACTTTCATTAAGGAATTAAGCATACAAGAGTGGTTGAAGGGTAAAGGTTCATAAATCGAGCATGAATCAATTATCAAGGTTCAAGATGCATTCTTATGTTGGGTTTCACCCCAATCCTAGCTAGAAGTTTACTCACACATCATCATGAAAATAATTAACATGAAAGAACAAGAAGACATGATTAAAAACAAACAACTTGAATTAAAAGGGAATCCAAACTTACTATCTTGCAAACAAACAAAAAGAAAACTTACAAACTTAACTTACAAACTTGCTCTAGCTCTCCTCTTCCTCTAACACTTCCTCACTCTCTCCCTCTCCCTCACCCTCACTCTCTCTTCCCCCTCCCTCTCTCTAGCTCTATTGTGGTGTGCTTTTATGAAGGCTCAAAACAACACTTAAATAGACAAAGACAAGCCTTTGCTATCTACCAAAGGTCAACAAAAGAGGAGGCATGCTTCTAGGAAAGCATAAAACAAAACAAAACCAAGCATGCCTAAGGGTGGTACACCAAAGTCCACAAAACACACACACTAACCAAAGCATGCCTAAGGAGAGTTGCTGGGATTTTGCAACCCAAAAGGCAGATATTTAAACACAAAAAGCCAAAGGAGAAGTCAACAATCTCGTTCAAGCCAAAATCCTCATGAACCGCGGGCGCGGTTTACATGTTGTCCCCGAGTTTCAGAGCTCAGGAACTCGCCCTGACTTGTTTTTGATCGTTCTCTCATCTCCGAACTCGGAATTGGATGATTCCAAAGCCCAGTTGTAGATAATGGTGTGTAGTTTCATCTCTAAAAATATGAGAAAATTTGGTTAAGGGATCAGAAAGTTATTCCAATTTTACCGAAGTGTTGCAATGGGTCGTGGCCTGGATTTCTGGCGTTGTCTCAGTTTGGGAAAAATATTTGACCCACTTTGGCTTGGAATCTGACTTTGTCGTAAAAAGATGAATTGAAGCCCTATGAGTTAGCTTTCCAATGATACCAAAATCAGCTCAATCGGACCACCGTAGCTCTAGATATGAATTTTTCAAGCAAGAGGTGTCGCGCAGACGACTCAAAATGTCTTGGTAACTCTTTGAAACTTGAATCTTTGACAAACTCTTCTTGACTTCACTATGACACCTCTACACACCATCTCTTAAAATGCTCGGGAAAGCTAGATAACTCCTCATAAATGCTCCAAACACCTACAAAACACAAATGCAAACACAAACGACTCCAACTCTCGAAAGAGAGTGGAAATCTCATGCAACACATACAAACACATAGGAAAATATGTAAATCAAACTAGAAAACAACCTATGAAATCTAACTAAAAGGCACGACATCAAAATACCCCATACTTAGACTTGCTTGTCCTCAAGCAATTACTTCACATGCATTAATACCAAATAACAAGCCTAAGAATGCCCTTAAGGAAATGTAAGCACAAGTAGAATGATGAGCGACACAACTTTCAATATCATAGCACACATGTGTATATCTAGGCAATAACAATCCAACCTCACAAGGGTAATGTGTTTCACTCATTTTCAAGTGTTTAGGATAAATCAATGAGCACTCAATCTCAATGCCATATACAAAACCTCATAGTCAATGGAAATTATATTCAAAATTCTCCACCGAAGAAATCAAAACAAGTTAAATCATCAAAAGAACTTAGGTGGCTCAATGAAGACTCCAAAGAAGTTTCATTCGGCCGGGTTGTAATGAGGCTCGGTTTTTCAAAGGGTATGGAATCATTTGGTCTTGTGGTGCTAACAAATCCGGGATTCTAGACTCCTAAACTTCTCAACAACTCAACCAACTCTTCTTTCTTCCTCCAAACTCTAAACACTTAATCTTTCAAATCTCATCTTTTCACTTCTCCTAATCCTTTGTCTTTTCCTTTTGAAGAAGCCTTTACTCTAGCACTTATTCAAACACCATTTTTTTTTATATAGAGGCTGGTGTAGGTCGGCCTCGACCTAAAGGTGGTCGGCCCCTACCTCCGGCAGAGAGGCCTCTTTTCACAACACTCGTGCTACCCTTCACAATCACTTCATCCTTTTCCATGTTTTTCTTTAGACAACTCCTTTCATCTCCTCCTTCACAATCACTTCATCCTCACCTCTCATTCACATCAACATCACAATCCATTCTAAGTCCTAATTCCCGGATTAATGGGGTCAAGTTTATAATGGCTAGGATACTTTTGTGGGGCAAGAAACAAGGCTTAAAGCTCAAACAAGGGGTTTCAAACAAAGGATTATGCATAGGTAGGATAAAAAGGAGAGAAATAGGCTTATGAAAATAAGTTCAATATCATTTGATTTAACAAGTAATGAACACATCTCCATTGGTTTCAAATTTTAAATAAGCATGACATTGTCAAGTGATAATTGCATATGGAAGAGTAAAAATTACACATGAAAAATCAAGGAATAAAGCATACATTCCTTGTGGGCAAAAGATTTCTCGCTTAGGTTAAGTTGTTGGATTGTTTTCGCTAGAATTATGCATGCTCAATGTCCATTATATGCTCAAAATTCAAAAATCAAAGTCATGGTAGGCAATCTTACAAGGCAAGTCAAGGAATTACATGATAAGCATGAAGATTAATTTTCATCGTAGGACATTTAAGATGGAGCATTCTTCTATCTTGAAACAAAACAAACAAAGAAGCAAATATTTTTGGATTTTTCGACATTTTTCAATTTTTTTTTTCTCTCTAAACAAATCAAACTATCAAACAAACAAAGACTCAACTATGTACAACATGTGAGATTTCTTCTTCCCCACCCCATACTTAAATCATGCAATGTCCCCATTCATGAAAAGATATGAAAAAGTAAAGAGAAATGAAGAAGAAAACTCACAATGAACTCTTGAAGCTAGATTGGAGGTGGAGAAGGTTCACCTTTTAGAAGGTTATGGGTAGAGGGTGTCCATCTCGGCATTAAACTCGTTGATGTCGGGGAAGCTTGGGAGCTAGACTCAACACCTTGATTGTCAAATTGAGGACCTCCGGATCACTCGAATTGAGGGCCCATCTTCTAGTCCATCGGCTCACCACTCCCCTGTCCAGCCTCGCTGCCGACCTCGAACTGCCCGGCGCCGACCTCCACTTGAGAATTTCCACCTTGCTGGAAGTGCTCGTGGCCGACCTCAACATGGTCGGCGCCGACCTACAACAGGGAGTTTCCCACCACTTCGTTTTGTTCGTCTCCAACTTCTTGCACCCGATCAAAGCCTCGGGTCCCTACGAAATGCTAATGGAAACACAAGGCAAACAAATTATCTAGTCTAGGAAAAGAAAGAACGGGTTGCCTCCCGAAAAGCGCTTTCTTTAACGTCTTTGAGCTAGACAAAAGGTACCTCAACTCAGTCCCTATGATCGGACATCGTCAAGGCTCTAAGTAACCTGTCAAAGTCCTGTGAAAACACCTCATGAAAGCATAAGTAGCATATTGGTAAGTTGAAAACAAATAATATAGCACTCAAAGATCGTTTCAACTTATCAAAAGCGCAAGAGAAATTTTCATGAGAGGGATCGGGATAGAACCGGTTTGGTGGTTGTGGTTGCGCCTCACTATACTTAGCAAAGGGGTCTTTGTAGGTCCAAAGCTCCTTGCGTCCTAGCTTGAAGGGAAAATGATAGGATTTGTAGGCGCCTTCAAGCCTAGGGTCCATGACCGACTTAGGAAAGTCGGACGGAACCGCGGTGGCGTTCTTCATCTCTTCATGCTTCGCCCACTCTTTGCTAGCATCCGGGGTCAATGAAAGTCCAAACCCGACCACATTTTCTTCACATTCCTCCACGAGCGGGTTTGGTTTCAATATTGGTAGCAAAGACCCCGTCCATCCTTCATCCTCTTGGGCCTTAAGCTTCTCAATTTTGGCTTCACCTAGCAAGAGACTCCCTTCCGGATCATCCTCCAAATTCTTCATCTCCTCTTCACGGTTCTCTTTCAAAGCATTGTCGAAGCGGAACTCTACTTTCTCTTCATCCTTAGCATATGATACGAGTCCCTTCTTGACATTTATGATAGCTCCGGTCGTGATCAGGAATGGGTGGCTTAGAATAAGTGGAGGGCATGACTCGGATAAAGGCTCAATATGCCCAACGGAAGGTTCCTCGGTCTTCTTGGGTGGGAAAGGAAGCGCCTTTGTTGTCGAAGAAGAAGGAACGGATTTCGGGACTCCGGGAAGAGGGTCGGGCACGACCATTGGGGGGTCGGTGCCGACCTCCTCTGGGTTGGGTTGGTCTTCTTCTTCCGCCTTCTTCTTGCTCGTATCTTGTTCTGGCAACTTCTTTTCACTCCTTAGGTGAACCGCATCAATGTGACCTCTCGGGCTCTCCTCGGGGTGGCCCGATAATCGCCCTTGGGGTTGTGGAATTTGAGCCACTTTGAAATCTCCTCCTTGGTTTTGAACTCCTATAAGGTCGGTACACACTTCATCGATTCCTTGAATGAGTTCTTCTTTCACCCCTTGCACCCATGATGGTGGCTCTTCATAACAAGGAGGTTCATAATAACCCCAGTTGGGATAATCATTACTTGTCCAATAGGGATCCCAAGCATAATGTGTGGCTAACGGCTCTTGAAATTGATGTTGAGGTAGATCGTCTTCTTGGAAGGCGTTGGGCTGTGCTTGGAGGTGGTCTCGGGCTTCCCATTCTTGATATGCATAAGCCTCGGCATCTCTTTCTCTTTCGTGGTTTAGCACTTCAAGACGAAGATCGGCCAACTCTCTAGCAAGGGACTCAAAGGTCGCCATGGCTACATCCAACCTAAAAACAAAAACAACACAAAACAAATCAAAAACACACAAAGGGTTTGGGCTAGTCCCTCACCCGAAAGAAAGCTAGACAAAGAAACTAAACTAACTCCCCGGCAACGGCGCCAATTTGTCGTGAGTGAATCTCGAACAAATAAATTTATATTCAAGACCCCGCTGAGTATAGCGAAGTCAGGTTCGTCCACGGGAGCTAGTAGAACTATAGTCTAGCAATCAAAACTACGAAAGTAAACAAAGCAAAACAAAACAAGGCAAGCAAACACAATTGCACAATTCAGGGGGAGGTCGTGGCCGACCTAGGGTAGGTCGTGGCCGACCTGCTACAGTGCATATCAGCACACAAAATGGTCTCTGGAGGAGGTCGTGGCCGACCTGTTGCAGGTCGTGGCCGACCTTTCTGGGTAGGGAATTGGGTTTGTAAAAATACGGGAAAATAACTAGGGGTGGGGATTCACCACAACATAATCATGCATTCAAACAATGATAAAAGAACAACTCAACTCATAATCTGGGTGACTTTCGCCACAAATGAACGCATTAAGATCTCGACTTCCATGAAGGTGTTAATATGCATACCAACTTGTTATCTAAAGGTTTTAACTTTCGCTTCAAACCCGAATTGTTATTCCGATTCACAGCATAATCTTTCAATTCGTTTGCAAATAAGAACATGCCCCAACTTTCATTAAGGAATTAAGCATACAAGAGTGGTTGAAGGGTAAAGGTTCATAAATCGAGCATGAATCAATTATCAAGGTTCAAGATGCATTCTTATGTTGGGTTTCACCCCAATCCTAGCTAGAAGTTTACTCACACATCATCATGAAAATAATTAACATGAAAGAACAAGAAGACATGATTAAAAACAAACAACTTGAATTAAAAGGGAATCCAAACTTACTATCTTGCAAACAAACAAAAAGAAAACTTACAAACTTAACTTACAAACTTGCTCTAGCTCTCCTCTTCCTCTAACTCTTCCTCACTCTCTCCCTCTCCCTCACCCTCACTCTCTCTTCCCCCTCCCTCTCTCTAGCTCTATTGTGGTGTGCTTTTATGAAGGCTCAAAACAACACTTAAATAGACAAAGACAAGCCTTTGCTATCTACCAAAGGTCAACAAAAGAGGAGGCATGCTTCTAGGAAAGCATAAAACAAAACAAAACCAAGCATGCCTAAGGGTGGTACACCAAAGTCCACAAAACACACACACTAACCAAAGCATGCCTAAGGAGAGTTGCTGGGATTTTGCAACCCAAAAGGCAGATATTTAAACACAAAAAGCCAAAGGAGAAGTCAACAATCTCGTTCAAGCCAAAATCCTCATGAACCGCGGGCGCGGTTTACATGTTGTCCCCGAGTTTCAGAGCTCAGGAACTCGCCCTGACTTGTTTTTGATCGTTCTCTCAGCTCCGAACTCGGAATTGGATGATTCCAAAGCCCAGTTGTAGATAATGGTGTGTAGTTTCATCTCTAAAAATATGAGCAAATTTGGTTAAGGGATCAGAAAGTTATGCCCATTTTACCGAAGTGTTGCAATGGGTCGTGGCCTGGATTTCTGGCGTTGTCTCAGTTTGGGAAAAATATTTGACCCACTTTGGCTTGGAATCTGACTTTGTCGTAAATAGATGAATTGAAGCCCTTTGAGTTAGCTTTCCAATGATACCAAAATCAGCTCAATCGGACCACCGTAGCTCTAGATATGAATTTTTCAAGCAAGAGGTGTCGCGCAGACGACTCAAAATGTCTTGGTAACTCTTTGAAACTTGAATCTTTGACAAACTCTTCTTGACTTCACTATGAACACCTCTACACACCATCTCTTAAAATGCTCGGGAAAGTTAGATAACTCCTCATAAATGCTCCAAACACCTACAAAACACAAATGCAAACACAAACGACTCCAACTCTCGAAAGAGAGTGGAAATCTCATGCAAAACATACAAACACATAGGAAAATATGTAAATCAAACTAGAAAACAACCTATGAAATCTAACTAAAAGGCACGACATCAGCATACTACTAAGAATCTAGGACGACCTGCTCTGATAGCAATTGTTGGATCATTAGTAGTTAAATCAGATAAGAATGCTCTTAGGAAGGGTGTCCCTTGCAGCGGAATACTTAACAGATTAAATCACAAACAAGTAGATAAAAACAGACATGATGATTTATAAAGGAACCCCACTTAGACCAACTAGTCTAGATTGGTAAACCTCTACCTCTGAAGAGGATTTTGAATCCTTTAGCTTGTATTGAATGAGTCCTTACTACTATTACACAGACGAATTTCACACTTCTCTAAACTATAAACTTCCATCCCTATAGTTTACTAGTGAAATTCCTCTAAGCCCTAGCAAGTAACTTAGCACTCAAACGACAAGATACAAGAAAATCAAACCTCACGTGATTCACAGTCCCTTCGGAAACACTTTACTTGTTACAAATAGATTTGTGGTTTGATTTGGACTTTTTCTTCGATTTGACACTCTCTCTCACTCTTGTTCTTGAGTTTGTTCTTCGTGTTCTTGAAGGCTCTCGAGAGTGTGTGGAAGAAGTCACCTCACGATAAATATAAAGGGTTGTATTTATAGTGGGTGAGATGGAGTTCCTATCCTAGAGCCCATTTGTCCATATAGCGCCCTCAGAGACAAGATCAGAGATGTCGCTTTCTCCATGTTGTACAACGTTGTATTCATCAGAAAGTCAGCTCCTTTCTTTGTTGGGGAGTTTCCACATATTATCTTGGGATGAGTTTGAAAAGAGACGTCCATGGCTTCATGATGGTTTATCTTCTGACATCTGAAGCTTCTGAGGACTGTAGCCACCGATGATGTCATCTTTTTCGGGCAGCCTTTACATTCGAATTTAAAAGTTGGCATTTTGGTGTGCGTTCCTACTCGATAGGGACGGCTTTCCTATCTTGTCGAAGCTCGTTCTTGTTCATTATCATGAAATTCTTTGTGTCCCTATTTCATAATAACGGATGACACTTGTTGTCCTGTTCTCTTGATGATCGTTCCTGGAAGGATTCTTGGGATATATACTTGGACAATACATTAGATCATATTGAGTTTGTCATTACGAAAACTCGGGATGGAGATCGTTGATCCGGTGTTAATGACTGAAGTCCCTAACACTATTCCAACAAAGATGACGAGGTCGAGCTTCCTTTCGCTTCTCATCTCAAGAAGTTTAACAAAGATGCCATCTTTAAGTTCCTCCTAGATAGAGTAATTCCTCATGGACAAGAACCAACTACTCATGGGCTATCTCAATTGGGAAAGATTGCTCATCAGTTCATCACTAGAGTGGTCATCCCTTGCTAGGAGAAAAGAACCTCCCTTCATATCGAGAATTCAATTCTCCCAAATGCCTTCCTTAGAGACAAGCACCTCAACCTTCGCAAAGTCATTCTTGGTAATCTTGGGAAGTGTGAAGCTAATGCCTCTCACTCTATTCCTTTTGCTGGCTTGGCAAATATTCTAAAGATGAAACATTCTTTACCTTCAGTTCCACCATAGGAGGCATTGACTTCTAATGTTACTAAAAGGGAACTAGAAGGGGATTGTTCCTCAAATTTGACATTTCATGTTCAGGCAATTCTTATTGAAGTTAGGGACAAAATGATTCCTTGTTACTCATGATCAATCCATTTTATCTCCATTAGCCCACCATTCCAATTTTCTTGTTTTGATTTTTGTTGATTAGTTTCTAATATGTGCCTTATTTTCCACATATGTAATGAAATTTCCTGTAAGTACTTGATGTGTTCTTGACTCACTTTATTATCTTTCAAATTCCTTCTCAATGATGTTAAATGGGAAAGTATGAATTATTTGGAGATGGATTCTGAGTTATTTAGACTTAGCTATTGCTTAGGGGGGTTATTTTGCATGCATTCTCGACATACTAAGAATACTTACTTTGATTCATGGAAGTGCATAACTAGGGGGGGGGGGGGTAAATCATGAAACATGCTTATGTTGTTCTCTTGTCATCTTTTTGAAAGTGTTTGTCATCGTCAAAAGGGGCAAAATGCTGAAACAGTGTGAGGAACTATCATGTTAATAGCACTACAACATTGTTTGTTTCACTTGTAAGTTTTGATGATTGATAAACACACATGAAACTAATGTTTATCCATTAAGCATTTCGAAGGAACTTTGTGTGTTAGCAATTAATAAATTGGAATTGTCCCACTTCATCTAGGAAGAGGTAGTCACCTACTTTTCCATGACATCGAGATCTCAGCACAAGCCAAAATGGATGAATCAGATTCAAGAGTAAAAGTGTACCACCCTAAATACAAATAAGACAAAGCTTGGAAAGTAAGATAAAAAAGGCCGTTTTGGGAAGTGAAAAGGACATGTGACATGTTTTAAGTGGTTGAATGTGCAATTTCCATTTGCCTCAAAAGAAAGAAACATTTATGACATGAAGAATATGACCATTCTAATGTGCTATAAATAAATGACTAGTGATTCACTATTCTTAAGGTTGCCTTTTGACGAACTTAAAGTTATGAGATTTTCCTTTTAGTGCCCTTGAGGTCTTGACAATTCCTTTTGGTGCCAAAAAAAAATCTATTTCCTTTTGGTACCCTCCTAATTTGTGAAATTGAGTCTTCGTGCCCAAACTTAAACCACATCCAAATGTCATCCATTTTATAAAACTTTCATTAATAAAAATTACAATAAATTGAAATCAAAGTGTTGTGTCTGCTGCATCCCTACCAAACAGAACCACGCTTGACAAAAAAACCCAAATAGAACCACGACGTGACGAGGATACCAGGGGAGACATTTCGAGAGCACTAACAACGAAGGGGACACCAAGGACGAAGACGACGACCAGGGACGACGGCGGCGAGGTTGGACACCCTTAAAATGACGACCGTTCGCAGGTGGTTCTTGGACAGGGAGGCTTCACAGGGACGAAGAGACATGTACGAAACTTGCTCAATTTTTTGAGTATTTTCATTATTCTAGGGCTCAATTAGGTTTCAATTTGGAGAAATTTTAAAATTGGGATATAAATTTTGGGAAAAATGCAAACTTTGGTTTCATTGCAAATTGGGGGAGATTGGGATTAAAAATCTATAATTTGTGGAGCAATAATGGCGGATGAGCTGGGAGTTTGGTTCCAAAAGAATGGAGTTTGAGTTGAAGGGTGTCTAAATTGGAGCCAAGTTTGTCCCAATTATTGGAGAAAGGGAGAAGCCTCAGTGGAGTTCAATTTGTCATTGACAATGTACAGATGGTTTTGGAGCAATAATGGTGGATTAAGCATCAGTGTACTATGTACGATAGTTCTAAGGGGGTTTGCAAAGAGGGAGTAATAGTAATGAGCAAAGAGATAGAGAATTTTTTTCTTTTTTTTTAATTGTAAATTTCCTTTTTTTCTCAACAGAAAGTTTACAAATTGGATGATATAGTGGATGTGTTTCAAGTTTTGGTCACGGAGACTGAATTTCACAAATCATAGGAGTACTTTTTCTTTGGTCACCAAAATGAATTGACAAAACCTCGAGGGTACCAAAAGGAAAATCCTTAAAGTTATTATGCCAAAATCAGGAATGAAGGTGGTCGGTTGAGTATATGATCTCAACGATGATGATTGAAGTTGAGTGTGCGATCTCAACTACAATGATGACTTCATGAGCTAAAGGAACTACAAGCGGTAATAAAGAGGAAAATGGTTGATTTAGCTGTGTTGATTAAGTAGGTTTTGTTACATGAAATAGGTCGGAGGAAATACAATAGTGTAAATATTGTTTAGTGACTCTAGGAATAGAGAAGTTTGTGTTTCACCTTGTAAATTATATGGCTCTATTAAAAATATGAGTAAGATAATTCGAAAATCATCCAAGATGGTAGAGGTTTACTCGAATAAGCTAGTTGGCTTGTGCGAGGTTCCCTTATAAGGAATTGTGTCCCATATCTTACTATTTATCCGTTTGCTTTATATTTTCATTGCCTAAGGAAGTGTATAAGTTCCTTATCCCACTAACACATTTGATCCTAAGAAATCAGATACGCATATACTGTAATCGGATCATGAAAAAGACCCCATGATCAAACCTTTATTTACAATGAAAGAAATATATATACATTTTAAAAGAGTTTTAGACTAGATACATACGTATAATTAAGATCAACTACATATGAATAAATAAACATTCTAAATAGATAGATAGAGATTGTGCGGGAAATAACTCAATAAAAGAAAACATAGGATTAAAAACTAATAAAATCAAATGCATCAGTATTTTGTATAATTCTAGGCAATGGCTATTCGTACATTATTTTTAAACTATTTGTACACTATTTGGTGCGCCTATCTTAGAAGTACAGTTTGGTGCGCCTAAGTTAAGCATACAGGGGTAAAATGGGAAAAAAATTACTGTCCGGGGGAGCCTTGTGCGCCTAAGACAGGCGTACCACTTAGTACGCCTACGATAGCCACACAAGGCTCGGAAGGTGGCTTTGTGCGCGCACCTAAGGCGCATAGTGCGCCTCCCTAGGGCGCACCAACCGCCCCATGGTGGGCCTTCCTAGGGCGCACCAACCGGACCGAACCGCAAAAACCGTCTTTTTCGGTTTTTTCCGTGTTTGGTTCGTTTCTAAACCGAATGAAACGAAATTTTTTGACTAGAAGACGAAATTACATTGACATGATGGGTCATTGTTTAAAAGCCCATTATTTAATAAATTAAATTATTTATTACTTGATGGACTAATATGGGCCTCAAATTGAAGCCCAACTTAATAGCCCACATACTAAAACACTCTTGAGGCATATCTACTTATAGCACTTCTCAAGTCCTCATCTCCCCCCAAAATTTCGATGTGGGAAGCACTATCTGGGCACTTTTCATGTGTGCCACACTCCATTTTCTATCCCACATCGAAAATTTTCAAAGTGGGAAGCTTTAGATGGTATTATATATGGTTTGGAATGTTTAAGTTTATTGTTTTATTAAGAGTTTCAAAATTAAATTTATATAGATTTAAAAATCTATTGAATTTATATAATTTAAATTTCTATAAATTAATTTATTAGGTATTTTTAGCTATAATGGGTATGTGTTAATTTAGTTCGGTTTACCCGAACTGAACCGAGATCCAAACCGACCCCAACCAAAAACCGAAGTAGTCCAAAACATGAACCGAAGACTGACCCGAACTAGCTCGGTTCCAGTTCGGTCGGTTTGGATCCGTTTTTTTTTGGTTTTTTTTCGATTCATTGGAACCGATGAACAACCTAGATTATGGTTTAACCTAAACCTTAATACGACTAAGTCCACGTTAATGAAAGAGTAAAAACATAAACCGAAACGATAGTCGAACATGATGAAGAATCAAAACTAAGGAATCGAACTTAGATTGGGCCCATTAGGCCCAATACAACCCAAACCGAATAGAACTCTCGATCCAAGCCAACGTTCATGAAAGAGTAAGAGCATAAACCGAAACAGTAATCGAACATGATGAAGAACCAAAGCTAAGGAATCGAACTCGAATTGGGCCTATGGGCCCATTAGGCCCAATACGATCCAAGCCGAATAGAACTCTTGATCCAAACCAACGTTCATGAAAGAGTAAGAACATAAACCGGAACAATAGTCGAACATGATGAAGAACCGAAGCTAAGAAATCGAACTCGAATTGGGCCTATGGGCCCATTAGGCCGAATACGATCCAAACCGAATAGAACTCTCGATCCAAGCCAACGTTCATGAAAGAGTAAGAACATAAACCGAAATGATAGTTGAACATGATGAAGAACCGAAGCTAAGAAATCGAACTCGAATTGGGCCTATGGGCCCATTAGGCCGAATACGATCCAAACCGAATAGAACTCTCGATCCAAGCCAACATTCATGAAAGAGTAAGAACATAAACCGAAACAATAGTCGAACATGATGAAGAACTGAAACGAAGGAATCGAACTTAGATTGGGCCTATGGACCCATTAGGCCCAATACAACTCAAACCGAATAGAACCCTCGATCCAAGCCAACGTTCATGAAAGAGTAAAAGCATAAACCGAAACAATAGTCGAACATGATGAAGAACCAAAGCTAAGGAATGGAACTCAAATTCGACTATCTTTTCGGTTTATGTTCTTACTCTTTCATGAACGTTGGCTTGGATCGAGAGTTCTATTCGGTTTGGATCATATTGGCCCATTAGGCCCCATATGCCCAATTCGAGTTCGATTCCTTAGTTTCGGTTCTTCATCATGTACGACTATCATTTCGCTTTATGTTATTATTCTTTCATGAATGTTGGCTCGGATCGAGAATTCTATTCGGTCTGGATCGTATTGGGCTTCATGGCCCCATAGGCCCAATTCAAGTTCGATTCCATAGTTTCGATTCTTTATCATGTTTGACTATCGTTTCCGTTTATGTTTTTACTCTTTCATTTACGTGGGCTTAGACGTATTAGGGTTTAGGGTTAAACCGTATAATCTAGGGTTGTTCATCGGTTCCAATGAACCGAAAAAAACCGATCCAAACCGACCGAACCGGAACCGAGCTAGTTCGGGTCGGTCTTTGGTTCATGTTTTGGACTACTTCGGTTTTCGGTTGGGGTCGGTTTGGATCTCGGTTCGGTTCAGGTAAACCGAACTAAATTAAAACATACCCATTTTAGCTAAAAATACCTAATAAATTAATTTATAGAAATTTAAATAATATAAATTCAATAGATTTTTAAATCTATATAAATATAATTTTTAAACTCATAATAAAACAATCAACTTAAACATTCCAAACCTTATATAATACCATCTAAAGCTTCCCACTTTGAAAATTTTCGATGTATGACAGAAAATGGAGTGTGACACACATGAAAAGTGCCCAGATAGTGCTTCCCACATCGAAATTTTGGGGGAAATGAGGACTTGAGAAGTGCTATAAGTAGATTTGCCTCAAGAGTGTTTTAGTATGTGGACTATTAAGTTGGGCTTCAATTTTAGCCCATATTAGTCCATCAAGTAATAAATAATTTAATTTATTAAATAATGGGCTTTTAAACAATGACCCATCATGTCAATGTAATTTCGTCTTCCAGTCTAAAAATTTCTGTTCATTCGGTTTAGAACTGAACCAAACACGAAAAAACCGAAAAAGACGGTTTTTCCGGTTTAGTCCGGTTCGTGCACCCTAGGAAGGCGAACCATGGGGCGGTTGGTGCGCCCTAGGGAGGCGCACTATGCGCCTTAGGTGGGCGCACAAAGCCACCTTCCGATCCTTGTGCGGCTGTCGTAGGCGTACCAAGCGGTGCGCCTGTCTTAGGCGCACCAGGCTCCCCCGGGCGGTAGTTTTGTTTTCCCATTTTACCCCTGTATGCTTAACTTAGGCGCACCAAACTGTACTTCTAAGATAGGCGCACCAAATAGTGTAAAAATAGCTCAAAAATAGTGTACGAATAGCAGTTTTTGCTAGGTAACTAGCTATGTTTGGACTAGGGTCCGGATATCAATAGGATAAATGTCGGACGGGGTTGTAGCTATGTAAGCTCGACCTCCAATTTGTATATTCACAGCTTCGGTTGGGTGGAAGTTGTCGAAAAACACGTGGTTGTTTCTGTTAGTGCAAGGAATTGTACCTTATTCGCATTGCCCATCCCACCTCACTTTACAACATGGAGACGATATGTAGGAAATCCCTACATTTATGTGCACATACAACATGTGCGTACGTATGTATATGCATGTATATATGTTAATAATAAATAACATGGCATGCATGGTATTATAAGTAAAAGAAATATTGGTATATTGCATATATATTTTTAAGATGCCTTAAATTTGTTGTTGATCGGAACTCTCCAAGAGTTTCAAAGTGGAGCCCCAACAATAGTAGGGGTTGAGAGGCAATGCCCCTCGATGGTGGTCTCACTGAAATACCGATGAAATACCTCACAATTTGTACTCTGAATTAAATATCTATAATGACATATTGTTTCTCTACTGGTGGACGTAGTTAGCACAACGTTGACCATAGAAATATCTTTGTCAATCTTTACTTTATTGATCTTCTTCAATCTTGTTACAACAAACTAGTATCAAAGAAGGGTTTGAATTTCGCCAAGAATGATGTCTGAATCCATGATGAAGATCATATATGTCCCAAGAAAGAGTTGCCCACAACGTGTAATAATGCTGATGGAGGTAGTGTGGCTATGGCAAACAATTTAGTTTGTAAGGTATTTGGGATCGGCTCAATCAAGCTTAGGACACATGATGGAAGGTTATGCATATTGAAGGAATTCAGGCATCTTCCATTTATGATAAAGAATATAATATCCTTTTGTCTACTAAACAGTAAAGGGTTTAGCTTAAAAGGTGAAGGTGGATGTCTACATCTTTGTAAAAGTTTTGATGTGATTCTAAGAGGCGCCAAACAGGAAGCTTCTCATGTCTAAGATGGTTCAACAGTTACAAGTTTTGTAGTTGTTATATTAGTTTAGGTTAAGGAGGCTGATTTGATTAGGCTATGACATATGAGGCTTACTCATATGAGTCTACAAGGTAGTTAGGATCGGCTTAATCAGGCTTAGGACACACGATGAAACGTTATGCACATTGAAGGAAGTCAAACATGTTCCACTTATGATAAAGAATATGATATCTCGTAGTCTACTAGACAATAAGGGGTTTAGCTTGAAAGTTGAAGGTGGAAGTCTACATGTTTGCAAAAGTTCTGATGTGATTCTAAAAGGTGCCAAACCAGGTACTTTGTATTCCTAACATGGTTCAACAATCACAAGTTATGCAATTGTTGCATTACTTTAGGTCAAGGAGGCTTATTTGACCAAGCTATGACATATGATGCTCGCTCATATGAGTGAACAAGGAATGAAAGTTCTATCAAAAGAAGATCTTTTGGGTGGTCACAAGATCAAGAGTTTTGAGTTATGTGAGCACTTTGTGTTTGGGAAGTTACATTGTAGGAAATTTCCTAATGTAGTTCATCAAACATAGGCAATGGTGGATTACATCCGTTCAGATTGTTGGGGTCCTCATTTTGAGTCCCTAGGCGGTCACATATACTTTATATTTATCATTGTTTATACTTTAGAATGACATGAGTATTCATGATGAGACATAAAAATGAGGTGTATAGTAAATTCAAGGAATGGAAGGGGCTAGTGGCAAATAACACTAGGAAGATGGTCAAGAGGCTGCAAACTGATCATGGTATGGAATTCTATTACATTGAGTTTGATACACAGTCAAACATACACCACTATAGAATGGCGTAGCAGAACGATTGAATCAAACACTCTTTGATAAAGCAAGATGCATGCTTTTCTAAAGTCGATGCTGCTAGACGGTTCTACATTGAAGCTGTTACAACAACCTCATATCTCATCAATCGGAGGCCACACACAAATAGTGATTACAAGGAATCCTATGAGGCGTAGACTGGAAAAGTTGTTGATTACTCAAATCTGATAGTTTTTGGTTGTACTGCTTATTATCATGTAAATGAGGGTAAGTTAGAGCCTAGAGCTAAGAAGGGAGTCTTCATTGGCTATGTTGTAATTGTGAAGGGGCACAAAATCTGGTTCGAAAATAAGATTATATTGGGCAAAAGTATAGTCTTTGATGAGAGTTCCATGTTGAATTCCAAGGAGAAGAGCATTGATACAATAGCAAAAGAGGTTAATTGTTGTTGAGAAGGGTGAAGGTGTAGTTTATTTTGGAGGAAAATCAGGTACCTAAATTGATCGATGATCAACTACTACCACAACCGGTTATAGATGAGACAAAAACTAATTAGACAAAGGATATACCACCAAAAACAATTTCAAATGAAGTTGTCATCGAAGCATTGCTATAAATCAATCAAGAAGGGTCAGAATCAGACCCCCAACGAGGTACATATTTAATGATCTGGTGGGATATACATTCAAGTGGCCGAGGAGATGGAGGATAATACACTGTCCACCTACAAGGCTACAATATCTGGGACTAAGTCAGCATAGTAATATGTTGTATTGGGAGAAGTGATGGAGTCCCATAAGAAAATTAAGACCTGCAAACTGGTGAATTTAGCCACTGATAGAAAGGTAATCACTTGCAAATGACGTGTTTCGAATGAAGGAAGGAATGTCTATTGTAGAGGGTATCAAGTATAAAGAACGAGTGGCTGCAAGAGGTTTCAATTAAAGAAAGGGTAGACTACAATGAGATTTGCATGTTCCTGGGAAGAAAACTATGTATGCAAGTTGCAAAAGTCCTTATATAGGATAAAGCATTATCCAAGGTAGTGGTATAAGATGTTTAATAGTTATATAGTGCAGATTGGATACAACAGGAGTCTGTACGATTGTTGTGTGTACTACAGTTACTTGCAGAGTGGTTCATGCATTTACTTGATCATGTTTGTCGATGTTATGTTGATTGTTTCTAGAAAAAGTTATACATTCAAAAGTCAAAGGGCCCTCTTAGTGCAGAATTTGAGATGAAAAATTTGTGTATTCCATGAACGATTCTTAGAGTATATATCTATAAGGATAGGAAGAAGAGAAAACTTTTTCTATCACAAGAAAGGTACATTAAGAAGATATTGATCAGGTTTGGAATGTCTTTAGCTAAACTTATAGATACTCTAATGGCATCTAATTGGAAGTTGGTAATGTACACAATTCAGACTAAGGAGGAGAGAGGAGTACATGTCCCGAGTTCCATATGTTAGTGTATTTAGGAGCCTAATGTATGTTATGGTTTGCACCCGACCAGATTTAGCATTTAATGTTAGTGTGGCAAATCGATTCATAGTTGATAGGGGAACGAAACATTGTCATGTTGTAAAGAGGATGTTTAGATACATCATAGGACCTTTAGATGTTGGACTATATTATGGGGTTGATACTCAGTGTTTGGTAGCTGGATTTTCAGATTCTGATTATGTTGGAGATGTGGAATGTAGGAAGTCTATGATTGATTATGTCTTTACTCTTGGAGGTTTTGTGGTGAGCTGGAAGGCTACTCCACAACCTACCATTACTTTGTTTATTATAGAGTCAGAGTATGTGGCTTTAGCAAAATTGCCAAGGAAAGAATTTAATTGAAGCACATTGATGAGAAAATGAAGTCCAAGTCTATCATGAGAAGACATAGCTCATCAGCGTCAAATACCACTTTTTGAAGAATGAGAAGAGATGTAAGGTGAATATGGTAGGGACAGATGACAACCCTGTTGATATGTTCATCAAGCCAGTTCTTGAAATCAAGTTTCAATAGTATTGTTTGCACTTGCTCAACATCACCAGTCTATAATCAAAGCCCTCGAGGGTAGTCTAGCCTTAAATAGGGGTAGTCTATGGCAAAGAAACTTCTAGAACTTGGTATAATGCATTTGTTCCTAGGACAATTCAAGTTAGGGAAGAGACTTGTTAAGATGCCTTGAATCTATCGTTGAATGGAACCCGCTAGGGGTTCAAGGGCAGAGCCCCTGACAACAATAGGAGTCTCGGGGGCATAACACCCCCTGTGGGGTTTCGAGAGGCAATTTCCCTCGATGGTGGTCGCGATGATCTATCTTGGTTTGTGCCCCAAGGGGGCAACACCCTCTTGCCAAAAATGGTATGTTATATCTTTTGGTGTTAGGTTTATCATAATCTATTTAGGCCTACGATTCATTGTCTATTTTAAGGTTTCGTAAGTCTCTATAATACTAATGAAATACCTCATGATCTGTAACCCGAGTCCAATCTCCGTAATAATATATTGTTTCTCTAACCGTGAACGTGGCTAACACAACGTTAGTGAACCATGAAAATCTATACTTTATCGCTCTTGATCGATCTTTTTACAACATATATTATATATAGGAGGCCGATACGTACCAAAGGATGTGGTTGGGGCCATGATGTGCCCTCGTCCATGACCGCCAAGGATGAAGAAGAGGCACTTAGCGTTCGCTCGGATGGCCCCATCACTAGGGCCCGGGCCAAGGCCACGTCCTCCCTTGTCACTAGGACGTCGGCCAACCTCAGCCCAGGCGACGACCCCCAGGCCTTCATTTGCCTCGCCCAACTCAGCCCCAGCCAAGCCGCGCCCGACGCTAGCGACCCCATCGCGCTCGGCGCCCTTGTGCCTATAATCGGCACCCCGGCGCCCGCTCGCGCACCAGCTTCGGCACTCCAGGCCGTGCCCCATTAATTTTGAGGTTCGCTCACCCCAGCTTTGACACCCGACGTTGCTCCCGTGTGCGTGCCCCGACCCGGTGCCCGCTCCCGTGTGCGCGTCCCGGCCCTTGGAGCCCGGGCGCCCGGCGTGCCTTCATTGGCCTTCGGCCAATGCTTATCTTGCTTTACTATTTTTAGCATTTCTTTTAAACTCTCTTTATTTATGTTAGTAGCTAGATATAGTATTATGGGCTTGTTTGTGGACCGGCCCATATAGCTAGCTTGTCTTTCATTTCATATAAAAATGTAAACTCTCTTCTTGTAATAGGTTCGACACATTTTAATTCAAAGTCAAGTTGAGAGTTTATCCTCCTTCCTTGGGTTTGTGTCCACCGAATTCACATCTATACAAAGCTCTTGCTCGTTCCTCTTGTTCTTAACGTAGAACTAGAGAACGCTTGCCATCACGTTGGCGTGCAAGGTGTTAGTTTTGTTGATTCCTTTTAAAGCAAGTTGAAGGATGTCGGCCCTTGTAGACCCTTGTAGGTAATCAAGGCTTAGTGAGTAGACCCCAAAGGGTAATCTCTTGAGTAGACCCAAAAAAGGGTAATCTCGTGGGTAGACCCTAAAAAGGGTAATCCCGGGTGTAGACCCTAAAAAGGGTAGTCACCACCGACTTATTTAATCCTTTATAGCTTGACTTAGATAATGGATACGAGTCGTGCACGTGGCACTTTCCTTCAACACTTATTGCCCTAATATTTGCCAAGGGTATTCCGCAACAAGGTTGTGGGATAAAACGCTCCAATCAATGATTAAGTGGCAATCAAAATCATTGATGCACATACATACCTCGTTCTCTTTGAAGTGCTCGTTTGATTTTCCAATCAAACTTCTCGAATTGATCTTCAATTCTCTCCACCGAATACTCTTGAATTTCGTGTGGATTTTCCTTGTGATTTTCACACAATTGGATGCCCTTTTCCTTGCACCCTTGGCCCTCTATTTATAGAGAAAATCCCAGGCCAAATGGGGCGGTTATGGGCTGTCAAATGGAGGTTACAAGCGGTTACCAAGAGGGCTAACAAACCTCCTAAAATTAAGGAAGTAACCGCCACTCTCTCTTTCTTTAATCCACTTTATAAATGCTGGATTGGGGGCCCAATTATGTTTAATTTAAACACTAATATGGGCCTGATTTTTAACCGAAGGATAAGGCCCAAGTGTGCCCATGGCCGGCCCAACATCAATCCAAAGCAAGTCCCCAAGGCCCAGCCCAAGGCAGGTCCACCTGGGTGCCAAGCTAGCATACCAAGCTAGCTTACCTAGCTAGGTACCAAGCTAGCATGGAGCTAGCTACCCTAACTTTAGCTAGGTCAGAGCTCGGTCCCGAGCTAGCTCGAAGCTAGCTTCCCGAGCACGTTTTCCTCCCAAAACGTAAAATGTCTAGGACATATACATCTTACCTAGGAAAGCTTCAACCAAGCTAAGGCACCGCGTAAGTGCTCTAGGCGTCACCCAAGGGGCGTGCCCATCCTGCGGCTGAGCGTAGGTGCGTCCGCACACGAGCGCACTCACGTATGAGCACCCGAGCGCCAAGTATCGGGCTATGACCTTACTTGGAACTCTTGGCACTCTACCTCCCCTTACACTTATTTGTTGTCTACCTCCATAGACACCTTAGACATGCCTCGGGTCCCTCACGTAGGCTGTGCCTCCCGCAAACCCAAAGCCATGTGATACCCTCTAGGAATGTCTCGCACTTCCCATTGACAACAAGCACAACATGGTCCGGTGACTTACGCAAATCACGAACATTCCTCCCCCATTTGTGCAAGTCACGAAAATGAACATTTCAAACTCTATGCCATAGAAGTAAATATCCGTAGATTTGAATTTACAACTTGTAGCCATACAATCATACACCAAAATTTTGTGGTGTTCTAAGAATTGAACCACTTCAACTTGGCTAGGTGCACCCCGCATGGTACGACATGAGTTACCCTATGTTATGTACACTAGTGACGCTTTTATTTTACAAGGCTATTGCGTCCCATATCCTTTCACATATGCACGTAGGCGAGTAATCCTCGAACTCCCTTGGAAGAAGCCTTTAAACTTCCGCATATGTATAGTTGAGTTTCTACCATGCACCTACAAATGCAAAATACCGAAACTCATTAATGAAACTTAATTCAACACTCCTTATTTTGTAGGCTAGAGCACCTTCCTTGGATGGGCCTTTTCTTGTGCTCTCAAGACTCCGTGTGATTGACTTACCACATTGAATTCAGCCCTACACCTTTCGGTAAGGGGGAATTGGGCGTTCAACCCACAGGTCTTAAATAGGATTTTAACCCCACCCCCTCGGCTGATCTAACCACCAAATCTCTAGCCAAACTCTTCGTCAAGTGATCGGCGAGATTGTTGTGCGTTCGAACATAGACCACCGAGACGACTCTGTGTGTGATAAGTTCTTGAACCGAACTATGCCTCACACCTAGATGTCGTGACTTCCCATTGTACACTTGGCTATAGGCCTTTGCCAACGTACTCTGACTATCACAAAAGATAGCAATTGGGGAAACCGGCTTTGGCCACAATGGTATCTCAATTACCAAATTCCTTAGCCATTCAGCCTCCTTGCCTGCAGCCGCGAGCGCCACAAACTCTGACTCCATGGTCGAGGTCGTTATGCAAGATTGCTTCTTGGATGCCCAAGATATGGCGCCACCACCCAATAGGAAAACCCAACCACTTGTCGAAGTGTGGTCTTCCAAATTGGTGATCCAACTTGCATCGGTATAGCCTTCCAAGCTTGAAGGCGTACCCACATATGTAATGCCATATGTCATAGTCCCATACAAGTACCTTAGTACTCTCCTTAGGGCCTTCCAATGACATTTACTAGGTCGACTTGTGAATCGACTCAACCTGCCCACGGCAAAAGCTATGTCTGGGCGTGTACACGTCATGGCATACATCAAGCACCCTATCACTTGAGAATACTCAAGTTGAGAGATAGGATCTCCACTACTAGGGAGAAGCTTCTCACCTACTTCCATAGGCGTGCTCACGGGGATGGATTTATCAGCATGGAACCGCTTCACCACCTTCTCGACGTAATGGGATTGTGTCAAGGTAAGAGTCTTCCCATTCCTCTTGATCTTTATTCCCAAGATCACGTCGGCCTCTCCAAGATCTTTCATGGAGAACTTGGTTGACAAAAATTCTTTTGTCTTGTCAACCACATCTTGGTTTGTACCAAAAATTAGCATGTCGTCTACATATAGACATATCATCACCACTTGACCGGAGCGATCAAATTTGCTATATACACATTTATCCGCTTGATTGATCTTGAATCCATCTTTTAGGATCACATCATCAAACTTTTGATGCCATTGTTTAGGCGCTTGTTTTAGTCCATAAAGAGACTTTACAAGACGACATACCTTATGCTCTTGTCCGTCTACAACGAAGCCTTCAGGCTGTTTCATGTAGACCTCCTCATCCAACTCTCCATTGAGAAAGGCCGTTTTCACGTCCATTTGATGGATGACCAGACCATGAATGCTTGCTAGGGCAATCAATAGTCTTATCGTGGTGATCCTAGCAACCGGAGCGTATGTGTCAAAGTAATCAACACCCTCCCTTTGCCTAAAGCCTTGGATTACCAAACGAGCCTTATATTTGTCAATAGACCCATCTGTTTTCATCTTCCTTTTGAATATCCATTTGTAACCCAATGGCTTGCACCCGGGTGGAAGATCCGCCAATTCCCAAGTGTTGTTGCCAACAATTGAATCCATCTCATCTTGGATAGCTTCTTTCCAAAACGAGACATCCTGGGATTTCATGGCTTCTTCGAACGTCTTAGGATCCACATCCATATGAAGATATGAAATGACTTGACCTCCTCTTCCCTAGAACCTTCCATCAAGAACACTTGAAATATAGGCTCATGGGAAACTCGGTCTATTACAAGAGCCGAGTGACTATTCTTTGAAGAGTAGGACGACTCTTCGTCATCACTAGCACCCAAGGGCATTGTGTGCCCAAACTTGCCACTATTATTGTGACTTGTGCCCTCTTCCCTAGCCGTATCAAAGGCTTTGTGCTTGTGCACACTTTCATTACCCCAGACGGTTCTTGCCCCAGCACCCGGTGCATCTTTGCCCGAAGTGCCTTCTCTAGGTGCGCTTACACCCAACATTGGCATAATCGGCGCACTGGCACGGGCCATGGATCTTGTGACCCTACACCCAAGCACTGATCCTAGTGCCGTAGTAGGCTCCTCCTCGGTTTCCATAGGTTCTGAGGATGGGTCTACTTCTTCTCGGTCTACTTCTCTAGGCCTCGGGCTAGAAGTAAATCTAGTCTCATCAAAGATAGCATCACGCGCTTCTATCACGGTATTAACTGAAATCGCATGATTTGGCTCTATCACAAAGAACCTATAAGCCGTAGAGTTATGAGCATATCCTATAAAGATACACTCAACGCCCTTATCTCCCAACGTCTTGCGTTTGGGTTCCGTGAGTCTTACAACTGCACGGCAGCCCCACACCCGAAGGTGATCAAGGCTAGGCTTTCTCTTGAACCACAACTCGTAGGGAGATTGTCGACTTCTCTTACTTGGCACCCTATTCAAGATATAGTTAGCCGTAAGTATAGCCTCTCCCCAAAACGAGCTCTTTAGTCCGGAGTAGGACAACATAGCATTCACCATATCCTTAAGGACACGGTTCTTAAGTTCGGCCACCCCATTTTGTTGTGGGGTATAAGGAGCCGTCCTCTCATGGATTATACCACAAGACCGGAAGTACTCCTCATCCATGTACTCACCACCACGATCAGTACGCAACCGTTTGATTTTATATCCGGTTTGCAACTCCACTTCGGTTTTATATGCCTTAAACATTTCTAGTGCCTCGTTCTTGGAGTGCACCAAACAGAGGTAGCAATACCTTGAGTGGTCCTCAATAAACGTCACGTAGTAACGCTTATTCCCCAAAGACGGGGTCGCATGTAGGTCTCCTAGATCCGAATGGACCAATCCCAAGACCCCTTCCTCCCTTTTAATTGCCTTAAAAGGAAGCCGTGTAATCTTTGTTAACATACACGTCTTACACTTCTCACTAGTAGCCACGAAATCTGGAATTAATTTATCTTTCGCCATATCCATCATTCGTTTCAAATACAAGTGTCCCAACCTCGCATGCAATAAGTCACACGAAGTAGTACTTGACACAACCATGTAATCAAACATATCTTTATTATTATTGATTACATTCAGTAGGAACATATTGTTCTTATAATGGCCAACACCAACAAAGGTTCCAGCCCTACTGATTACAAGGCGATCGGCTTCGAATACTAATCGATAGCCCAACTTATTCAATACACCACCGCTTACAACATTCTTTCGAATGGACGGGGCATACAATACATTATGTAAAATAAGTTCCTTGCCACTAGTGAAGTGAAGATGCACGTCTCCCTTTCCTAAGACCGGAGTCATGGACTCGTTTCCCATGTAGAGAACTAAACCATCCTCTACATTCCTCATGTGCTTGAACCACTTCTTATCCATGCACACGTGGGTGGTGGCACCCGAGTCAAGCCACCAATTCATGTTCTCATCCTTTAAGACAAGACATTGATCAATATTAGATATACTAAAAATTGAATCATCCCTTTGTAAACCATAGATCAATGGATTACCTTGCCCGGCGTGACCGCCAGACCCCGACGCAGGTGTAGATGCACCTTTGTCCTTGTCCCTTATCTTGGACTTGCAATCCATCTTCATGTGGCCGGGCTTGCCGCATTTCCAGCAGTCCCCTTTGATCTTGGGCTTTTTGCTAACACTCGGCTTTGGTTCGCCAAAGCGCTTGCGTTTCTTTACCCTCTTGCCACCCTTGCCCTTTCCAGCCTCCATGGTATTCACAGAGTGGGCGGACTTGTCCTCAGACTTCTTCCCCTTCTCATTCATCTTGAACTCCTCCTCAATCCAAAGATGAGAGCCAAGTTGAACAAGATTCATCTCCTCCTTTGAATGCTTAAGGAGATGCTTAGCCTCCTTCCACGAGAGGGGCAACTTATCAATGATGGACGAGACGGCAAAGTTCTCATCCAATGTGATTCCACGTTGGTTCAATTGACCCAACACCCAGAGAAGGTCATGATATTGGTCCATCACCGGTCTAGACTCCGACATCTTAAAGTTGTTGAAGTTAGACACGAGGAATTTCTTAGACGAGGCATCCTCGGCCAAGTACTTAGCCTCGAGCGCCTCCCATAGGATACGGGAGGACTCGTAATTTTGATAAACATCAAACAGGGAGTCCGCCATCCCATTAAGGATGTGCCCACGACAAATATAATCGTCTTTCTCCCACTTTACAAAACGCCTATGTTGGAGCGTAATTGCATTCCTCTCCACGGTTTCCTCCACGGTCTCGTCCTCTACCACATCAGGTATGGGCGGTGGGACCTCAGGACAAGGCGTAGATATCACATACGCCATTTTGAGAGAAGTAAGCATGAAATGCATCTTCTTTTGCCACCTACGGAAATCTTGCCCCTCAAACTTTTCAAGTTTCATAAACTTAGAGGCCATTTCCGATATGGAGGCTTCTTTTGCTTTAGTCATGACTTAAACCTTGTAAAACACAAGTCAACAAAACAAACAAATAAATAAGCGTTGAAGATTGTTAGTTTTGTTGATTCCTTTTAAAGCAAGTTGAAGGATGTCGGCCCTTGTAGACCCTTGCGGGTAATCAAGGCTTAGTGAGTAGACCCCAAAGGGTAATTTCTTGAGTAGACCCAAAAAAGGGTAATCTCGTGGGTAGACCCTAAAAAGGGTAATCCCGGGTGTAGACCCTAAAAAGGGTAGTCACCATCGACTTATTTAATCCTTTATAGCCTGACTTGGATAATGGATACGAGTCGTGCACGTGGCACTTTCCTTCAACGCTTATTGCCCCTATATTTGCCAAGGGTATTCCGCAACAAGGTTGTGGGATAAAACGCTCCAATCAATGATTAAGTGGCAATCAAAATCATTGATGCACATACATACCTCGTTCTCTTTGAAGTGCTCGTTTGATTTTCCAATCAAACTTCTCGAATTGATCTTCAATTCTCTCCACCGAATACTCTTGAATTTCGTGTGGATTTTCCTTGTGATTTTCACACAATTGGATGCCCTTTTCCTTGCGCCCTTGGCCCTCTATTTATAGAGAAAATCCCAGGCCAAATGGGCGGTTATGGGCTGTCAAATGGAGGTTACAAGCGGTTACCAAGAGGGCTAACAAACCTCCTAAAATTAAGGAAGTAACCGCCACTCTCTCTTTCTTTAATCCACTTCATAAATGCTGGATTGGGGCCCCAATTATGTTTAATTTAAACACTAATATGGGCCTGATTTTTAACCCAAGGATAAGGCCCAAGTGTGCCCATGGCCGGCCCAACATCAATCCAAAGCAAGGCCCCAAGGCCCAGCCCAAGGTAGGTCCACCTGGGTGCCAAGCTAGCATGGAGCTAGCTACCCTAACTTTAGCTAGGTCAGAGCTCGGTCCCGAGCTAGCTCGAAGCTAGCTTCCCGAGCACGTTTTCCTCCCAAAACGTAAAATGTCTAGGACATATACATCTTGCCTAGGAAAGCTTCAACCAAGCTAAGGCACCTCACGTAAGTGCTCTAGGCGTCACCCAAGGGGCGTGCCCAACCTGCGGCTGCGCGTAGGTGCGTCCGCACACGAGCGCACTCACGTATGAGCACCCGAGCGCCAAGTATCGGGCTATGCCCTTACTTGGAACTCTTGGCACTCTACCTCCCCTTACACTTATTTGTTGTCTACCTCCATAGACACCTTAGACATGCCTCGGGTCCCTCACGTAGGCCGTGCCTCCCGCACACCCAAAGCCATGTGATACCCTCTAGGAATGTCTCGCACTTCCCATTCACAACAAGCATAACATGGTCCGGTGACTTACGCAAATCACCAACACAAGGTCTTCATAACGTTGAAGACTTGGTTCTTTCATTGCTTCCGCATTCCAAACCTCAAGAGACTCGTCATACACGGTCTAGATTGGCACACCGAGACCTTGTCCAAAGCGAGGTTGCATCAGGTCACCTTATATATGTTTATGCAAGTGAAATTGGAGCTTTATAGCTTTTTATTGAGCTCGCACACCACCTTCTGTAGCTTTTTATAGGAAGCCATTACAAGACAAAAAGGGAAGCTCTAGCAAGTGAAAAGGACAGGTGACATTTTACCAGTCGGCGAAAGGGGAATGCCATTCGCCTCAAAAGCTAGGGACATTGATGGCACGAAGAATATGGCAACCCAATGATCTATAAATAGATGAATAGTGATTCACTATTATTAATCCTTCTAATGAATTTGAAGTTAATCTGCCAAAATCAAAAGTGAATGTGGACGAATTGAGTTAAGTGTCTCAGTGACAAGGTCGATTCCATAAGCTAAAGGAACCGCAAATGGTAATCCAAAGGAAAAGGTTTTATTTACTTGTGTTGATTAAGTAGGATTTATTATTGGAGCGAGGATGAGAAAATACAATAGTGTGACTAGTGTTTGGTGACCCAAAGTAAAATGAAGTTTGTGTTTTGTAATGTAAATTCTATGGAGCTATTAATAATACAAGTAAGATCATTTAATTATCCTCCAAGGAGTTAGTGATTTACTCGAAAGACCTAGTTGGCTTATGAGGGGCTCCTCTATAAGGAAACGTGCATCCTATCTTAGTATTTGCATCCTTGTTTTATATTTTCGCTACCTAAGGACCTATTATGGAACAGGAAAAACTCTATATTGGTATTAGAGTATGAAGAACTCTAGATTTCTTGTGGTAGCTTTACAAGTTACTATAGAATGACCGGGGGAGTAGATCTAGAAAATGGAATGAACAATATCGAACCTCTGAAATTGATCAAGGGTCTTTTGAGAAATGGAAGCTATACATGGAAGCTAGATGAAGATTCATGACTACAAAAAGTTTGAAATCGATCCAACAAAGGATAATGACCACTCTCAGTGGGGACCAAATGAGTGGAAGTGCATAGAAGCAAACTTCAAAGAAAATACGCACCTACAAATTCCATGAATGAGCTAGCTGCCACAAAGGTTAGGAACATTGAAACGACCAAAGAAATGTGGGAGGCCATCGAGCTTATCCATGTTCGCAGTGGAAGATCTTTACATGATCACTATGGAAGAGTTCTTTAACTTTTAAATGTTCAAGGAAAGTCAATGGACAATTACTAGTCTAACTTTGAAGGTCTTTGCACCAAGTTAGATCAACAAGGAATCAAGACAGTTGAGATTCTTGAGAAGATGAAGATGCAAAAAGTCATAGATGGCTTGATGGGAGAGATGCAATAATTTTTACATAGTAGACAATCAATTCCAACCTCTAAGGAAATTGTGCCTACCAATTCCTTCTGATGACACAAAACTATGGCAAAGAAGACTTGTTCATGTTGGACTTCAACTTATTTTGAGGTTTTTCCTACAATATTTGGTCGTTGGACTCCCAAAAATCAATCTTAAAAATGGGACAATTTGTGAAGCACGTGTCAAGGAAAAGCGAACACATAGTTTTGTTCTGACAGTGTTAGGGACACTCAGTCACTAACACTAGATCAACGATATTCGTCCCTAATTTTGATTATGACAAACTCCTTATGAACTAATGGTCATCCAAGTGTTACTCCTAGAAAAGCTTCTAGGGACGCTTATCATTCAAAAAAGGACGACAAGTGAAGGCAGTCCATAGACCTTGGGGACGCTGAGGATTTCAATGATCCAATGAACAAGAATGTGTTTCATACAAATTAGGAAAACCGACTCTACGAGAAGGAAACTGGCGCTAAAAGGATTCAGTTCAAATGTTCAAATATAGTCAAGGCTGTCAGTAGGGCTGGGCAAAATCCGGTCCGGACCGGATTTTTGGACCGGACCCGACCGGACCGGACCGGGAGGATACCGGCCCGGCCCCCGGTCCATTAAAATCGAAGTTTCCGGTTCCGGTCCGGTCCCGGTCCCGGTCCGGACCGGATTTTAATAAAAAAATAAAAAATATTTTAATTTTAATGTTATATAGTGGATTTTTAATATATAAGTTTCACATTTATAGTATATACTTAATAATATTATACTTTTCATTAATCATATATGATTTCTTTAACTATATTATAGTTTTTTTATATAAAAAAATATTTTTTCATAAAAAAAATTATTTTAAAAAAATAACAATCAGGTCCAAACCCGGATCGGACCGGATTTTCCCGGTCCGGTCCCCGGTCCATGCTTTTGCATGTTCCCGGTCCCGGTCCATGCTTTTGCATGTTCCCGGTCCCGGTCCGGTCCGGTCCTGGACCGGTGCCCAACCCTAGCTGTCAGCACAAGAAAACAAATGTTTGTGGCAGCAATCCTCAGAAGTTTCAGAAGTCAAAGACAAAACGCATGAAGCCAAAACATCGCTTTCGACAAGCTCATCCCAAGAAACACGTAGAGTCTTCCCAGCAAAAGGAAGCGTTGACTTTAAGAAGACGATAAGAGTTTTGTAGTTGTACAACATTAGGAAAGTGATAGGCTATTGAGGGTAGCTCTAAGGATGCCAGAAGGTTAAAAGCGTCCAAGGAAGAATCCATTTCACATCACCTATAAATACAACTTCTGATATTTCTCTCCCGAAAACACCAAGAACAAAGTGAGGAGAGTGTGATCTTGATCGAAGAAGAAGAAGTCCACTAAGAACAACAAACCGATTACAACCAGAGTGTTGAATTTCCTCAAGAATAGGGAATTCGTGAGGTTTGGTGTTCTGTAGATTTTTATTACTGAGTTACGCTACGTTAGCTAGGGATAAAAGAAAGTGCATTGTGAACTATAAGGACGAAATCTTATAGTTCAAACAAGTTTGTACTTTTCCTGTGTAATAGCTTTAGGGACTCTCATAATACAAGTAAGAAAGTCATTCAGAAATCCTCCAAAGAAGTAAAGGTTTACCCACTAGACTAGTTGGTCGAAGTGGAGTTCCTCTATAAGAACTGCGTCCTTACCTTTACATTCCTAAATTTGTGTTTTACTCAATTATTATTCTGCTGCCTAATGATGTTAGTAACAAACTCGATCCAACAAGTTCCTCCAAATCCAAGAATGATGTTAGTACTACAAAGCCTTTGGAACTTATCTGTATGGATTTTTGTGGTCCCATGAGAACCAACGGCTATGGAAAAAAAAGTACATATTTGGGATCATTGATGACATCTAAAGGTTCACCTAGGTCATCTTTCTCTCATCGGTAAATGGAGTGTTTAGAGACTTCGAAACATTCATCAATAGATTTCAAGTCAATTTGGGACTTCCTTTGAAGGCAATGCATTCTAATCATGGAATTGAGTTTAAACATTCAGAGTTCCTTGAGTTGTGGAAATTGAGTTGTGGAAAGGAAGAATAGTCCTCTGGAAAGTGGTTTTCCTCTATACTTTTGGACCGAGGCAATGCCCACAACTTTGTATATTGTCAATCAAGTTATGGTTCGTACATTGTTATTGAAGACTTCAAATGAGTTGATCAAAGGAAGAAAGCCAAACTTTTCTCATCTAAGAGCTTTTGGATGTAAACTCTTTATTCATAAACATGGGAAAGAAAACATTGGGAAGTTTGATGCTAAAAGGGATGATGACATCTTGCTCAGTTACTCTTCCCACAACAAAGCCTATAGAGTGATTAGTAAAAGAGCAAAGAGGATAGAAGAAAGTGTACATGTATGTTTCGTGAAGCTTTAACTTTGATAAGAATAGCTCCATTAACAAAACAAGAACAACTCTCGCTTCCAAGGAAAATTGATGGAAGTGATGATGAAGCTGAAAACTCAAGAAAAAGATACATTGACCTCTCGATGAACTATCCAGCGCCACAGTGATAATGAAGACGTCAACAATCAAGCAACTCTAGTTCTTGAGACATCACGTGTTGCACAAGAAAGATCTCCTTGAATTCCAATAGATATTGCATTTGTGGAATATCAATGGGTTCAAGAATAAAAGAAGAGCAATATCAGGAAACCACATCTCAAGGGGAACAATTTCATCAGCAAAAGAACGAGTCTCTACAAATAGGCTTGCGGTATGCTTTTTGTTTTAGGGTTTCCATATTTCTATAAATACTAATGAAATACCTCATAATGTGCAATCCGCATCTAATCTCCGTAACAGTATATTTTTTCTCTACCCGTGAACATGGATAACACAACATTAGTGGACCATGTTAATCTTTACTTTATCACTCTCGTTCAATCTTGTTTACAGCATATATATAGAAGGTTGGTACGTACCAAAGGATGTGGTCGGGGCCATCTTATCCATGTTTATGCAAGTGAAATTGGAGCCTGACAGCTTCTTATTGAGCTCGTGCACCACCTTCCGTAGCTGATTGTTGAAATGTGCGGATGCTATATTCATTTTGGTGGCACAACCTTTTCCGAATGTGGGTTGCATGCTAATCGCCTGCGGAATGCAGCCTAACTCCCCAGGGCCAAACAACACCACCTTTCTTGCTCCCATTCTATGCAACATCTGATCCATGCATACATGATATAAATACATATTAATCGATCTCTCAACGTATGTATGTACATTAAATGCATGTAAAACTAAATCAAGTATGCATGTTAGTAAATACCAATAGTTGTTGAGCGTACTATTTCATTAGGGCTTCTGCAAATGCTTCAGGGGTATACTCGTTGTTTGTTGGGTACTTGTCAGGCAGAAAATAGTTGTTCAAGTAGTCATTACTCCCTATATTGATCATGTAGAGGCATTGTTTCAAGTAAGACCCACTAGCAGACCCTAGCTTGCTGGACATATTTGTGACGATGATCAAATGGAATCCGAGCACCCTGCAATGAATATTTATGTTCCCAACCGCACTCATGTACATTAATTCAATTGAATTATGTATGGTCTATCACTAGTTAACATAACATTCATGCATAATTGAATTATATATGATGTATCTATCTATCTATCTTTATTTCGATCTAGCCAATCTAATTAATTACCAAATGTTGGCCAGTTTCTTGGTGAATACCAGCTGATCCAGATGCGTAATTGACACCTTTATATATGAGCTCTTGATCATTCATCCTCACCGCCGAAGAAAATGATATGGGAATTGATTGTTCGAATCCTAGATGACCGACTGCGTGTGTGTATATATATCATTGATAACCATACATTTATAACTACGTTGTACTTGCATAAAAGTTATCCAATAAGGGTATATATATACATATATAGTACGTCGTTACCTATAACATCGAATAAATTTTTGCCATTGCTAAACCTCCCGGTAGGTTCTTGTCCAGGAAAGTCGATCCCATAAGGTGGGTAATTGACTTTGGCAGCAGTTTTGAGGTCGTTGTTGTTTCTATTGTCGAATAAAGAGTCTCCGAACACGAAGCAGCAGGGGACTTGAGAATTTAACGACGATGACTCACCTAATTATACCAAAATGCTCATAGTCCAGATGATGATATGAGATGCTAGCACTTGCATCCTCTGACGTTTATTTATGATATAACAATTAGACATGGTTTAATGTACTAAACATATTTGGGGATGCATCTGTACTTAGCTATTGTACACGTAAATAACATATGCATAAGAATTGTGAAAAGTTCACAGAAAGAACGTAAATTTATGCATGATTATAACGAAATTCCACGTACATAGGTAAATGCACGCATTCAATCATATAAACAGAAAAATGTAGTGTCATTCAAAAATTTCTCTTTCATTACGTGCCATCAAAAGTTTCTTCAATTCCTTCAGTCATTTTTACTTTTCATATTAAAATATGATTAATTGATTGATTCTAGTTAAGCATGTACGTACAATTATTGTCATTCAAGCTTGAAAATGAGATCTAAAAGAGACATGAAAAGATGCATGCTCAATACCCATCCCAAAGTTAATAGAAATGCCAAATCAGGGGAACAATATAAATATATAACTTAATTCCAACCTTCAATTTATACGGTGATTCAAAAAGTGACGTGTATTATAACTATTACGTATCAATTGCGGTTTTAGAGCTCATGCAATTTCTTTCTAAGGTACTCCAGATGGATCTCTTGACGTCGAATCATTTAGCAACTTTGTGTTCCATTTTGTACAGGCCGATTACATAAATGAGAAGTTGATAGGTAAGTAATTGGACAAGTTAATGGGAAACTCGATTGCAGAAAGGGTATAGGGGGAGGTAAAAACGCATGCTCGAGTCTAGAGATGGTAAAATTTATGTCAATTATTCATTCATATATTCTAATTATAAACTTTTGGTTAAAAGAAATTTTGTGTATTTTTAGGAGAGCAACATAGGAGGAGGTAAGAGCCTAAGATCATGAAAAGTTTCTAGTGTTTTCCATGGTTAATTAATGAAACAAGAAAAATAAGACATGGAAAAATAGATATAATGGGAAAACGCTTGTGCCTTTCAAATTTGGACGCTCTTCGCAAGCGAACTTATCGGAACCACACATATTGTCAACTCTTTTTCTTCATTGATATCCCATGTTTCATTTATAAAAAATTATGTTTTTTTGGTTGAAATTTATAGAAATTACGATAAGGATAGTGCTTAGATTATTTTATGTGCTATATTCACTTTCCTTATTTCTCCTAAACTATATCTTATAGTACAAATAGATTGTTTATATTCTACATAGTTATCTTGCTAAGAGTTTAAGCTTCTCTTGTAAACTCTCTTCAAGAAGCCTTTCTCATACAAATAAAATCATCAATTCATCATATCTTCTTATCTCACTTGTTCTTTTCAAGCTTCTTGTAGTCGACATCGTCATATTCAGTGATGTCCTTCTTCTTTCCTTCAACTTTAAGGAACTTATTAGGGCCAATGGATATGATTTCCCAAATTTGTCCATCTAGTGAGCATATATGGGTCCTCATTTGCTTGGCACAACAGTCATATTCTTCATCCTTGAGAGTCGGAGGTTTTCAAAAGGAGTCATTGACAGAGGTGTTGGTGGTGGTCGTTTTTCATGTAATAGTACTAAGAGAAATCTAGTGCAAGGTTCTAATCTAAGTGAAGGATCGTTAGTTTCAGATGTCGTCGACACCTACGACGTCGATAACTAGAGATAAAAACTTTTGCAGCGGAATAAACACAAGAAAGAAACGCAATACCAAACTTAGACACTTCGATTTTGAGTGGAAACTCTTTGTAAACCAACTTGCTCACAAAGAGAAAAACCACTGCCTCCCAAGCTTCTCACTTGGTAGGACTTGAAGAGATCTTGACTTACTTTATTATATCTTGAGTATTACAAATATACTCCTGCAAACAGGAATGAATCTCACATGTTGAACTACACTCTTGCCTAAGTTAGGCACTCGCACTAATAAAGCTCACCAATCACTCAACCACCTTGAGCGATGCCACGTTCAACTCACACAACACACTCTATGTTCTTCAATGCTCGACACCCTTGTCTCTATCACTTAAACCCTTGAATTATATGATGAGAGACTAGGATGATTGTATTCTAATTTATTCCTAAGAGATTAAGGAATAAATCAAAATCACAAATTTACAAGATATTTCCTAAAATATGCAAGTATAAACTCAAAACATATCTTCACTTAATCATGGCATCATCAATGCAATTTTTCCTTATTTTTTCATATATTCTATTACCCATAATTCATTTGCTCTTAGTTTCCTTAGATAAAAAACTTTGCCCGTTTTGCACTTGCATCTCATGAAGTGCACAGGGTAGACGACCTATCCTAGCTAGAGAGTTGACGAACTGTTGAATGTAGTCAACCTTCTCCACCAAATACTCTATAGTCCTCTAAATTTGACCAACCATGTTAGCTAATTCCACTATCTACTTCTTCAAGGTCTCAGTTTCACCTAGTAGTGTCGTCGAATGCATTTTTTACATGGGCTCTTTCTCAACCTCTCCTTCTGCAGAAACATCACCAAGTTCAGAGACCCACTCTCCATCAACTAGATACTATCCCATCCTCCTAAGAGTGTTCTTATTCAATAACCTTGCACCGGGAACAACAACTCTATTGGATCGAGTCGTTAGTGAATCAGATAAGAAAGTCATAAGGACGAATTCCTTAGGCAACGAAAATATTGATATGTGACTAAAAACTTAAGTGCATGAATAATAAAGCTAGGGACGCAACTCTTATAGAGAAACCCCACTTCGACCAACTAGTCTAGTGGGTTAACCTCTACCTCCTTGGAGGATTTCTGAATGACTTTCTTACTTATATTATGAGAGTCCCTACAACTATTGCACAGACAAAGTACAAACTTCTCTGAACGATAAGAGTGCGTCCTTATAGTTCACTATTGCACTCTCTTTCAGGCCTAGCTATTGTAACCTAACTTGGCAATAAAGACAAGGAACGCCAAAATTCATGAGTTCCCTATTCCTTAGGAAACTCAACTCTCTAGGTTGAAATAGATTTGATGTTCTTGGTGGACTTCTTCTTCTTTGGTCAAACTCAAACACTCTCACTTTGTTTTGGTGTTCTTGAGAGTATGAGTGAAAGAATATGCGAAAGAAGTCACATCATAATACACAAAGGTGTATTTATAGGTGGTGTAAGACAAGCTCTTCCTCGGTCGCGTTTGTCCTTCTAACGTCCTCAGAGCTATCCTTAGATAGATTGCCACTTTCCCAACGTTGTACAGCTAAAAAACTCTTGTCTTCTTCTAAAGTCATATAATCCTTTCGCTGGGAAGACACCACGTGTTCATCAGGATGAGTTTGTCAAAAGCGACGTCTTGGTTTCATGCATCTTGTCTCTGACATCTGAAGCTTCTAAGGACTGCTACCACTGTTGTTTTATTGTATTGTGCTACAACCTTGACTTGGTTTGAATTTGAATTGAAATCTTTTGAGCGCCAGTTTCCTTCTTGTAGGAACAACTTCCCTACTTCGCATGAAACACATTCTTGTTTAGATAAGCGTTGGATTTATGGGCGTCCCTATGGCTTAGGGACTGTGCTCACTTGCTGTTCTTTTCTCATTGATGAGTGTCCCTGAAAGAGTTCCTGGGAGTAACCCTTGGACAACCATTAGTTCACAAGGCGTTTGTCATTATGATAATGACTCGGCTAAAGTCGTTGTGCCAAGATCAAAGATAAATAACCCAAACAAACAAACTAAGTATAGTAAGCAAGTAAGGGGTCGAACCCAAGAGAACTATGGCTTGTAGTATTAATATAATTATCAACTAAAGATGGGGGGGGGGAAATCAAAGAGATATCTAAACTAAACTAACCTAGGAAACAAATAACAAACAAATAAACAAATAGATAAGAGGCAGGTTCATTCAAAAGATCCACTCATGAAATAATCACTCGATCATAGATTCATCCATTGATTTCATTCACACCTATGGTTAATTCCTATCCTGGTCATTAACAATTGCAAGTCCACGGTCCAAGCAATTCTATAACCCTAGGCAAGGACGCTTAACCTAGAATTAGCATAGAGAACAAGGATATTAGGAAATCAAATCATGCAATCAAGGTACGAGTCTCATGCACAACTTAACCATTGAATACTCTTCCCTAAACTAGTCCACGGTCCTAGAATAGAGTTGTTTCGAGAAATAGGAAAGATGCATAGACAACAACCAATCCTAATTCAAACAATAGATCTAAGATAATTAAACAAGTTGATCAGGCTCATATAATCACACAGAGATCATGGGATGAAACACAAGAGTATCAATAAAAACCAAAGGATAGAAATTAATTACCAAAAACTCACAAGTTCATACATCAGAGCTTCTCCCTTGAACAAACCCAAGGAGACTAGCTCTCCATAACTAAACTAAAAGAGAAGAATTGGAAAATAATAATGGATACCTAAAACCTAAGGAGGCTCCTCCTTATATAGCCCAAGGAACAAGCTCCACGAGATAGATAAGGAAAGAGGCAAAAGATAGAAAAGGAAACAAGATAGAAAGATTTCGGCCCGCTTCGGATCTGGCATCGCTGCGGCCGCGTCGCCTTGGCCGCGCCCGCGCTCTCGCAACAGAACAGAATAGGTCGTCTCGGCAGCCACCGCGGGCGCGGAATCTTGACAGAACCTCTGGCATCACTTCGGAGGCTGTTTTGACCAACGTCAGCTTGGAATCTGACTTTGGTGTAAAAAGATGAATTGAAGCCCTTGAAGTTAGCTTTCCAATGGCACCGGAATCAGCTCAATCCGACCTCTATAGCTCCAGATATAGCTTTTGTAAGCAAGTGGTGTCGCGCAGACAGCTCAAAACGCCTTATAACTCTTGATTCTTGCATTCTTGTGTCTTCGGCCTAGATATTACAATTACGTAGAAACTCTAACCTAAACACACTCAATAACATCCTAAAATACAAGAGTTAACCTATACAAAATAGCCTGAATCAAATTCCCTCATACTTAGATCTTGCTCGTCCTCGAGTAAGCTCAAAACAAATATAACAAGTAAGCACATCTAAGATCTCAGGAAATACAAGGGAAGATAAAAACACTCAACTCACAGCCCGAATAGGGGTGGGCATAATCCGGTCCGGACCGGATTTTTGGACCGGACCGGACCGGACCGGCATGGACCGGGACCGGACCGGGAGGTTTCCGGTCCGGTCCCCGGTCCACGAAAATTGGAGTTCCCGGTCCCGGTCCCGGTCCGGTCCCGGTCCGGACCGGGAATTTTTTTTTAAAAAAAATTAATATAAATTGTGTTAATTTTAATACTATATAGTTTATTTTTAATATTTAAGCTTTATATTTATATTATATACTTAATACTATTATATTTTCCATTAATCATATATGATTTCTTTAATTATATTATAATTTTTTATATATAAAAAGTATATTTTCTTTAAAAAAAATAATTTTTTTTTTAAATGGGAGTTCCCGGTCCAATCCGGTCCTATCCGGTCCAGGACCGGACCGGGACCGGGACCGGACCGGACCGGATTTTCCCGGTCCGGTCCCCGGTCCATAATTTTTCAAGTTCCCGGTCCCGGTCCGGTCCGGTCCGGTCCTGGACCGGTGCCCAGCCCTAAGCCCGAACCCAAAAATATAGAGAAATCATGAGCATAAAACAATGAAGCTCAAACACACACCTCACAACAAAGATATAGCACTCAAGCTCTAAAAACATGAAACAGCAACCTAGGATCTACCCCAATCTAACATGTAAGCCCCAAAGTCCCTAAGCAAGAATGATCCTAAAACACTCGAATTTTACCACTCAATTCTGCTTAGGCGCCCTTTCGGGTTTTCACCTAACCACTCATTTCATTTTTCAATAGGTGTGCTCACAAATACTCACAACACTCATAAACCTCATATTACCCCAACCTAATGCTGGTCCGGGTTACCTGCTTATTACCTGAGCCGCCCTTTCGGGTTTTCGACTCATCCCAGGATTTCATATGCCTTTTTCAATTTTTTGGCTTTTCCTATCTTTTCTTTTCTTTTCTTTCTTTATTATGCAAAAAGTATGGTGCAAGTGCAAGTGCTCCATGAAAAGAAGAAAATCAAAAATCTGAAGCAAATCTCTAACTAAGCTAACTAGGATAAGCGAATGCGAGTACTCCCTCCCCCATACTTAAATCCTTCATTGTCCTCAATGAAGCAAAGAGAAAGGATAGAAGCAAGGAGAAAGGGTATATCAGAAGACTCACAATCGATTGAAGAGAGGTGGAATGGAAGAATTCTTCAAAGGTGGTAGAATGGAACACTTCGTAATCCAACTCTGGTGGCTAACCGCGGGCGCGGCACAAAGGGCGCGGGCGCGGAATCTCAATAGTGAACAAAGCCATCGTCTAGTGGGTCACCGCGGGCGCGGCAGATAAAGCGCGGGCGCGGTTCTTGTGCAGGGACGATGTCTTTATGTTGGCTCTCGAAAAGCGTGATGTGCAAACAACCTTCGTATCTTGGCTTGGCTCGTCTCGTGAAAGATGAACTAATACTCGAACTTGAACCGTGGAGAAGAAATCCCGGGGAAACAAAGCTCCCCCATACTTAGGCTTTACACATAGCCAAAGAATGGAATAACAAAGATGAATGAGAAGAAGAAATAGAGGATGGAAAGATAGAAGATGGATAGAATGGATATAGATAAATGGAAAATATAGAAGTAGATTGGGACCAACAAGTCCTCTTTTGGTGTTTTTTTTTCTTCTTTTTTTTTTTAATAAAAACGAGCTAAAACCGAGACGCAGTATGGTTGCCGCGAGCACGGGCTAGTACCTGCATGTTAGCTTCAAAACAAAAACAAGCCCTAAGCTAAGAAGGGAAAAACAATCTATCTAATCCTTGGGTTGCCTCCCAAATAGCGCTTTTGTTTAACGTCGTTGGCTCGACGTGGATACGATCAATATGGGTCCTCATCAACATGAATTCGGACCTCGTTGCCACCATGAGATATGGAAAGAGATCCATTGGCAACATCAATAACCATCCTTGCGGTTTTCATGAACGGGCGACCAAGTAAGAGAACCGGGTCGTAACGCCCTTCACCTATCTCCATCACATAGAAATCTGCAGGAAATATTAGACCATGCACCTGCACTAAAACATCCTCAACCAACCCTTTCGGGCGCACGTTAGAATGGTCAGCCAACTCAATAACAATATCGGATTCCTTCAAGGGACCAAGGCCTAACCTATCATACATGCAAGCTGGAAGAACATTAATGGAGGCACCTAAATCTAACATAGCACGCTCAATTTTAGTTTCTCCAATAGTGACAGGGACAGTGAATCTTCCTGGGTCTGAACATTTTTTAGGCAATTGCTTTTGGAGAAGTGAATTACAGGCCTCGGTTTTGCTATCCTGCGTTTTTTCTACTAGAGCTACTTTCTCAATTTTAGGACTAGTCCTATTTTTCCTTTTAATTGTACAAAGCTCTTTCATAAACTTAGCAAAACGAGGAACTCCTTGAATAAGATTGATGAGAGGAACATTTACCTGGCAATTGGCGAAGGTCTCGAAGAGTTCCTTGTCATGTGCCGGCTTCCTCGTGTCCTTGAGTGCTTCCGGAAATGGAGGAGATGGCTTGAGAGAGCTCAAAGGTGGAAGTGGTGGTGCAACATATCCGTCATCCTCTTCTACTACTGGGGCGTGGTCGCGTCTAGGGGAACGCGGTCGCGGGGGTGAATAGTTCTTGAATGCATAATCGAGCAAAGCCCCGAAATTCCGCTCTGCCTCCTTACCGCGGGCGTGGCTCGGGCTCCGCGGGCGCGGCGCCTCATTCGGCTCTTGGTCCGAGCTCTCTGTTGGATTTCCGCGGGCGCGGTGAGGGGAACGCGGGCGCGGATTTCCAACAGAAGCATGATCTTCATCTTCTGCCACCTCGGCGCGCCCGCGGTTCGAGCCCAGAACGCTTCTTTGGGTTCGGACCTATCACATGGTCCGTACTCGGTCTACTAATACTTCTCCTGTTCGCTTTGACCCAGAAATTGACAGGACTCTTCGGAAGATAAGGAGTGCTCCCAGAGCTTCTGCATCCTACAATCTTCTTGAATCTCTTTCTCTCTCTGATTCTGAACCGGAGGACATCATGGCGGATCGCACTATTCGCCAACTCACAGCGCCCGATCTCCAGCAACAGCAGCTCGCTGTTCAATTCCCCGATCTTGGGGAGGGCGTGAAGTCGTCGGCCGATTTGTTCTATCAAGGCCGATTTGTTCTATCCTTGTCATGTGCCGGCTTCCTCGTTGTAGTATAGTGGTAGCAAATTGTTCTATCCTTGTCATGTGCCGGCCGATTTGTTCTATCAAGGCCGATTTGTTCTATCCTTGTCGTGTCCTTGAGTGCTTCGGGGAATGGAGGAGAGGGTTTGAGAGAACTCAAAGGTGGAAGTGGTTGAGCAATGTACCCGTCATCCTCTTCTACTACTGGGGCACGGTCACGTCTAGGGGAACGCGGTCGCGGGGGTGAATAGTTCTTGAATGCATAATCGAGCAAAGCCTCGAAATTCCGCTCTGCCTCCTTACCGCGGGCGCGGCGCCTCATTCGGCTCTTGGTCCGAGCTCTCTGTTGGATTTCCGCGGGCGCGGTGAGGGGAACGCGGGCGCGGATTTCCAACAGAAGCATGATCCTCATCTTCTGCCGCCCCGGCGCGGTCGCGGCCATGGGAACGCGGGCGCGGTATATCACCAGAAGGTGTTTCCCGACTTGCTAACGCTCTACCGCTCCTCAAATTCATGGCACTCACATTCTCCTTGTGGTTGAGCGGTTGAGACGGAAGTTTCCCGGAATCCTTAGACTCGAGCCTATTGATCATGGTAGCAAGTTGGCTCAGTTGAGTCTCAAGATTCTTCACAGCAGCTCTCGTCTCTTGGTTCTCCTTCAAGAGGGCAGTAATAGCATCGTTCTGAGACGGAGCAAGCGCTCTCGGGGCATAATTGTTGGAACGAAATTGTTGTTGCTGGCCCTGAGGAGCGTACTGCTGCTGCTGTTGTGGTGGCTCTTGTTGCTGCTGGTTGCTCCACCGGAAGTTAGGATGGTTCGCCCACCCCGGATTATAAGTATTAGAAAAAGGATCATTCCGGGACTGGGGCGCACCATAATTGCCAATAGCATTGACCGACTCCCCGGTCTCTTGAATAGTAGGGCACTGGTCCGTGTGGTGGCTTGCGTCATAGCATAGACTGCAAGCATTGACTTGTTGAGCCGTCTTCTTTGTGAGCAGCTGCTTCATAAGATCCTTGAGCTCCCTTACTTCAGCTTTCAGGGACTCGTTTACCATATTAACGGACCTCATATTGGTCCTAGACCGCTGATTGCGGGCTTGTTTCGCCAAGATCTCAACTTTCTCAAAGGCTGCTGCAGGAGTTAAGTTCTCGTAACTACCCCCACAAGATGCGTTCACAAGCCTCTTGTCATTATCGCAGAGTCCCTCAATGATGTAGCAAATAAGATCCTTGGCAAGATAGCCATGGTAGGGACAACTCGCGATGAGCCTCTTGTAGCGCTCATAATAGTCATAGAGGTTCTCGTCCTCACCCTGCTCCAAACTGCTGAGTTGCTTCTTAATAGATGTTTGTTTGGAGGCAGGGAAGTATTTCTCAAGAAACGCCTTCTTCATTGCCGCCCAAGTAGTGATAGAGCCCGGCACCAAATAAAGGAGCCATTCCTTGGCGGAGTCCTCCAATGAGAAGGGAAAAGCCCGGAGCTTGATTTGATCTTCCGTCACGTCCGTTGGCTTCATGCTCACGCACACCGCGTGGAACTCAGTGAGATGCTTGTTCGGGTCTTCACCACTCAACCCGTGGAATTTGGGCAAGTGGGGGATAAGCCCGGACTTGAGTTCGAACTTCACGCCCTCCCCGAGATCGGGGAATTGAACAGCGAGCTGCTGTTGCTGGAGATCGGGTGCTGTGAGTTGGCGAATAGTTTGTTCCGCCATGATGTTCTCCGGTTCAGAATCAGAGAGAGAAAGAGATTCAAGAAGATTGTAGGATGCAGAAGCTCTGGGAGCACTCCTTATCTTCCGAAGAGTCTTGTCAATTTCTGGGTCAAAGCGAACAGGAGAAGTATTAGTAGACCGGGTACGGACCATGTGATAGGTCCGAACCCAAAGAAGTGTTCTGGGCTCGAACCGCCGGCGCGCCGAGGTGGCCGTGGGCGCGGTTCTGGCACAGAACACGAAAAACGCACACAATCAAACAAGAAAAAGGATTCCCCGGCAACGGCGCCAAAATTTGACTCGGGCAAAGTCGTTGTTCCCAAATCAAAAATAAATCCCGAACATGCAAACAATCAGTATAGTGAGCAAGCAAGGGGTCGAACCCAAAGGAATCAGTTTCAAGTCAGATTTTAGGGGTTTTCATGCAAGTAATCAAAGGGGGTTTTGAAAGTTGTTTTCAATCAAAGTTATAAAATAGAGTTCATCCAATCAATTCCACTTTATTAATCCGTTGATCATGAATTCATCCACTTCTTTATATGACTAGGTCAATTCCAATCCCGATCATAAACAATCGCAAGTCCACGGTCCAAGCAATTCTATAACCCTAGGCAAGGACGCTTGACCTAGAATTAGCATAGAGAACAAGGATATTAGGAAATCAAATCATGCAATCAACCTACGAGTCTCATGCACAACTTAACCATTGAATACTCTTCCCTAAACTAGTCCACGGTCCTAGAATAGAATTGTTTCGAGAAATAGGAAAGATGCATAGACAACAACCAATCCTAATTCAAACAATAGATCTAAGATAATTAAACAAGTTGATCAAGCTCATATAATCACACATAGATCATGGGATGAAGCACAAGAGTATCAATAAAGACCTAGGGATAAAGAAGTTACCAGAATTTCACAACTTCATAATAAAGCTTCTTTGATTGAATAAACTCAAGAGGAGATTAGTTCTCCATTACAATAAAAGCTCTAATCTTTATTGAACTAACAATTGATTGACTAGTGAATTAAATTCTCTTAAAAACCTAGAAAGGTTCCCCTTAAATAGCCCAAAGAACACCCTCTTCGAGTTAGATAAGAAAGGAAACCGAAAGATAAGAAAGGAAACAAGATAGAAAAGATTGAATTTCGTCCGCTTGAGATCGGCCGGCACCGCGACCGCGGCATCACCACCGCGCCCGCGGCGGTCTCCGAAGGTCAAATGCTGAGGCGGCTTCTACCGCGCCCGCGCCACCGACAGCGCGACCGCGGCCTTCATGGTCTTCATTGGCTCGTCACCTTACGCCACCGCGCCCGCGTCATAGACAACGCGACCGCGGCCTTCATGCAGTGGCGAACTTCGTCTTTAAGCTCTTCAACTCTTGATTCTTCATAACTTGTGTCTTCGGTCTTCGTATTACAATAACGCTCAAAACTAACCTAAACACTCTCAATATCATCTCAAAACCCAAGAGTTAACTCATACAAAATAGCCTGAATCAAATTTCGAGGAATGGGCCGAATCAAATTCCTATTGGCGGGAAACTTCCCTCTCCTCCAATGGCACCGGAATCAGCTCAATCGGACCACCGTAGCTCAAGATATAGCCTTTGCAAGCAAGTGGTGTCGCGCAGACAGCTCAAAACGCCTTAAAACTCTTGATTCTTGCATCCTTGTGTCTTCGGCCTAGATATTACAGTTACGCACAAACTCTAACCTAAACACTCTCAATAACATCCTAAAATCTAAGAGTTAACCTATACGAAATAGGCCGAATCAAATTCCCCCATACTTAGATCTTGCTCGTCCTTGAGTATGCTCAAAGTAAATACAACAAGATAGCACATCTAAGATCTCAGGAAGTAAGAGGAAACAAGACAACCATAAACTCTCAGCTCACAACCCGAACCCAAAGAGTATAGAGAAATCATGAGCATAAAACAATGAAAGCTCAACACACACCTCACAACAATATATATCACTCAAGCTCTAAAACATGAAAGAGAGCAACCTAGGATCTACCCAAATCTAACATGTAAGCCCCAAAGTCCCCAAGCAAGAATGATCCTAAACGCTCGAATTTTACCGCTCAATTCTGCTTAGGCGCCCTTTCGGGTTTTCACCTAACCACTCTTTTCATTTTTCTCAAGGTGTGCTCACAAAAACTCACATCACTCATAAACCTCATATTACCCTAGCCTAATGCTGGTCCGGGTTACCTGCTTATTACCTGAGCCGCCCTTTCGGGTTTTCGACTCATCCCAGGATTTAATATGCCTTTTTTCAACTCTTTATGGCTTTTTCTATCTTTTTCTTTTCTTTCTTTCTTTATTATGCAAAAAATATGGTGCAAGTGCTCCATGAAAAGAAGAAAATCAAAAACCTGAAGCAAATATCTAACTAAACTAACTAGGATAAGCGAATGCGAGTACTCCCTCCCCTATACTTAAATCCTTCATTGTCCTCAATGAAGCAAAAAGAAAGGATAAAAGCAAGGAGAAAGGTATATCAGAAGACTCACAAACGATGAAGAGAGGTGGAATGGAAGAACTCTTCAAAAGGTGGTAGAAGAATGGAAGAAAAGGACTTCGAAATACCGTTCTGTAAGCTAACCGCGGGCGCGACAGGGGTACCGCGGTCGCGGAATCAACACAGAGAACATAGTCAGCCAAAATTTGACTCGGCTAAAGTCGTCGTACCAAGATCAAAGATAAATAACCCAAACAAACAAACTAAGTATAGTAAGCAAGTAAGGGGTCGAATCCAAGAGAACTACGGCTTCTAGTATTAATATAATTATCAACTAAAGATAGGGGGGAAATCAAAGAGATATCTAAACTAAACTAACCTAGGAAACAAATAACCAACAAATAAACAAATAGATAAGAGGCAGGTTCATTCAAAAGATCCACTCATGAAATAATCACTCGATCATAGATTCATCCATTGATTTCATTCACACCTTTGGTTAATTCCTATCCTGATCATTAACAATTGCAAGTCCACGATCCAAGCAATTCTATAACCCTAGGCAAGGACGCTTAACCTAGAATTAGCATAGAGAACAAGGATATTAGGAAATCAAATCATGCAATCAAGCTACGAGTCTCATGCACAACTTAACCATTGAATACTCTTCCCTAAACTAGTCCACGGTCCTAGAATAGAGTTGTTTCAAGAAATAGGAAAGATGCATAGACAACAACCAATCCTAATTCAAACAATAGATCTAAGATAATTAAACAAGTTGATCAGGCTCATATAATCACACAGAGATCATGGGATGAAGCACAAGAGTATCAATAAAAACCAAAGGATAGAAATTAATTACCAAAAACTCACAAGTTCATACATCAGAGCTTCTCCCTTGAACAAACCCAAGGAGACTAGCTCTCCATAACTAAACTAAAAGAGAAGAATTGGAAAATAATAATGGATACCTAAAACCTATGGAGGCTCCTCCTTATATAACCCAAGGAACAAGCTCCACGAGATAGATAAGGAAAGAGGCAAAAGATAGAAAAGGAAACAAGATAGAAAGATTTTGGCCCGCTTCGGATCCGGCATCGCCGCGGTCGCGTCGCCTTGTCCGCGCCCGCGCTCTCGCAACAGAACAGAATAGGTCGTCTCAGCAGCCACCGCGGGCGCGGTGGGCAATCCGCGGTCGCGGAATCTTGACAGAACCTCTGGCATCACTTCGGAGGCTGTTTTGACCAACTTCGGCTTGGAATCTGACTTTGGTGTAAAAAGATGAATTGAAGCCCTTGAAGTTAGCTTTCCAATGGCACCGGAATCAGCTCAATCCGACCTCTATAGCTCCAGATATAGCTTTTGCAAGCAAGTGGTATCGCGCAGACAGCTCAAAACGCCTTAAAACTCTTGATTCTTGCATTCTTGTGTCTTCGGCCTAGATATTATAATTACGCACAAACTCTAACCTAAACACACTCAATAACATCCTAAAATACAAGAGTTAACCTATACAAAATAGCCTGAATCAGATAATTAGGGACAAATAACACTGTTCCAACAAACTTCACCAACAATCTCATAATTCTTGTGAGTAGTCAGGATCTCATGAACCAACTCTCCATAAGGAAGGGTGTGACTTAGAGATGGAAATTGTTCATGGGTGTCTGATTAACCCGATCACCAGACCCGAATATATGGACGAAAACCCGAAGAAAGATGGATGAAATGCGGGTGTAAGGCTGTGCGGATGGGTCGGGTTTGGGTGGAGAGCCATCCGACCCGCCACCCGATCCATGACCCGTTCATCCATCCGACCCATTTAACCTGATTAATAAAAATACATATAAAAAATATAATTTTTTAATATTCCCTATATATATAGGTTTTTGACTAAAACCTAGTTTTTTCTTAGTCTTCCAACTTCTCTAGCGTTCTCTTTTAATAGCGCTAATTCCACTCTTAGGTCTCAATCACTCTCCTTGGTGACAGGTAAGTGCTCCACCGAGATCACCTTTCCCCACTCCTTTCTGCTTCGTGGTTCCCCGTACGTAACATTCTTTTTTTATTTTTTTATTTTTTTTGATAAACATTTTTTATTTTTTATTTTTTTATAGTTAATTAAGATAGGAATCGAATACACTGTATATTTATGTATCAGTAGAATTGTACATGTACTTCTCTTCCTCTTATATTAACATACTTATTTCATGCTCCACATAGATCACCGGTACACATATTTATTTACCGACAAAATTATAAGCGGAACACCGATATATATATATATATATCATGTGTCAATGTATTGGCAAAATTATATATAGTATAAGTAGTGCTTATGCCACTTTATTTAGTCGGAATTCGTGGATGCAAGTGTGAGAATAGTTAATTATGCATCTATGCAATTGTGGAATAGTTAATTATGTTATGATCAAGCATTGTGTACTGTTGCCATGCTAGTACGTGTATAGCTTCTGCAAGTTTGCTATTTAGGTTTTTTGCCTACCAATAATTATGAGTATGATGTCATAGTAATCTAGCCCTTACTAATCTTAATTTTATATGTGTTAGAGATAAGGTTCTGCATTAGTCATATTTATTTTGATGATTTTATCAAAACTAATTACGTATCTTTGCTTTATAGATTATGGAAGGTAGTAACGGTGAATCAACTCAAGCAATGAATTCATCACCCTTGAATTGCTTGATGAGTCACCACTAACTGAAGGCAGCCAACCTTCTAATTTGGACGGGTCTGCTACATGTAATGATAATAGTCCATCTTCTGAACCTGGAAAATCAGCAAGGACTGCACGTAAGCCTCGACCATTGACATCGGAGGTGTTGAATCACTTTAAAAGGCTAAAAATAGGTGGTGAAGACAAGGCAGAGTGCTTGCATTGTGGTCGTCGGTTATCTGTAACTAGTAAGAATGGAGCATCACACCTTAAGGATCACTTGGATTTAAGGTGTTCGAAGAAATATACGAAGATTGATGTGCACCAACAATTACTAAACGTCAGCCGGAAGTCAGATGGGACAACAAGAGTAGAAAACCACAACTTCAGTCAAGAAAGATCAAGAAAGGAGTTAGCATACATGGTCGTTGTGCACGAGTACTCAGTGAGCATTTTGGATCATGTTTTCTTCAAGTGATATTCGGCTAGCCTAAATCCAAACTTTAAAGTGATCAGTCATCATACTCTGAAGAGTGGTGTATTGAAGATTTTTGAAAGTGAAAAGGCATCACTTAGAAAGTTCTTTGAGGATCATGGTGGCAGAATTGCCATCACAACTGACATGTGGACATCTTCAACTAAAAAAAAAGGTTACATGGCTATTACTTCTCATCACTTCATTGACCAACAATGGGAGTTGCAAAACAAGACCTTGAGGTATTTAATCTTCTAAGTTATACTTGTTGTTTTTTTTGTCAATTATAATTCTGTTTTGGGTCTTTTGATTTTTAAAAATATTCATACTTGCTATTTCATTATATATAGGTTTGCTTATGTTCCATGTCCACATACAAATGAAGTACTTGCTCAAGTTGTGCTTGAAACTTTAGAAATGTATAACCTCCATGAAAAGATTTCTCAGTGGTTGTGGATAATTGCTCTACAAATGATAAGATGATAGAAGTCTTGCAACATAGATTTGATTCAAGCACTTTGTTGTTGGATGGAGCTTTTCTACATATACGATGCAGTGCACACATACTGAATTTGGTTGTCCAAGATGGATTGGATGTGATTGTAGACGGGACTCAAAAGTTGCGTAATTGTGTCGCTTTTTGGTGTGCAAGTCCTAAAAGAGTTCAAATGTTTGTATGACTAGGTGGAACTCCACTTATTTGATGCTTCAAACTACTATGCCTTATAAGAAAAAAATTTCTATGCTGAAGAGTCAACACCCTATGTTTAATTTTTGAGGTTCCTAGTGAAGATGAATGTAAGTGGATTGCCAATATTTGTGATAAATTGTCCAAGTTTCATAAGGTCACGAAGATCTTTTCAGGTATAAAGTATCCTACGGCTAATTTGTTATTTCGCAAAGTCTGTCTCATTAAAATTTCTTTGATGAAGTGGTTGTCTAGTGAAGAGCCATTGGTACACAATATGGCTGAAAAGATGTTGGAGAAATTAATAAGTATTGGTCAAGCACTAGTGGAGCTCTGGCAATTGTTGCAATCTTGGACCCTAGGGATAAAATGGAAAGTGTGAAGTGGTATTTCAATAAAATCTATGGTGATATGGTTTTTGTTGAGGTTAATAGGGTGAAGAACTTGATGTTTGATCTTTTGTTTGAGTATCAAGATTCAAGTGATGCTATTAGTGATCAAGAATATTTTCGTTCTACTGTTGTACGCAGAAAAAGGCATGTACTTGATATTGAGGTAGATGTTGATGAAGATGATGATTTGGTAAGTCCAAGAAAAAGCGAAAGAGGAAATCTAATGTAAGGCATGAGCTGTACTATCTCGAGGAAGCTGTGTTGCAAGATAGTAAGGATTTTGATGTGCTTAACTTTTGGAAAATTGATCTTAAGTGTCCAACTCTACGTAAGATTGCAAGGGACATTTTGGCTATCCTGGTATCAACCGTTGCTTCAGAAAGCACTTTTAGTATGGGTGGAAGGGTAGTGAGTCCTCATCGTTCTAGGCTCAAATCCAATATCGTGGAGGCGTTGATGTGCATGCAAAATTGGATAGGTGAAGATTTTACAAGTCAGCATACTTAAATGTTTATATTATTTAATTAATTATAATTATATGATACTAGTTCCTTCATGCTACTATGCTTTTAGTTTAATTCTATTTTTTATTCTATTACAGAGGTTTTTGATAAAATTAAATACTTGATGATGATGATGTGCAAGATTCTGAAATGCAAGCAGCAACACACGTAAGAAACTATATCATTTAATACGTCACTTTACATGTGCTATATGTTATTCTTATGTAGAAATTAAATATGATCACTTTGTTTTTATAGAGCAGGAAATGGAGATGGATCGTTACCTCAACTATTGATGAATATTGAAGACTCATTTCATAGTATGTTTGTTTACTATAAAGCATGTAATATGTGTAACTACTAGGTTATACTATTAGGGTTAGTATTTAGGGTTTAGGGTTTAAAATAAATTCACTATTTTTATATTCTTACTAACTTCGTTTCTTTATTACATAATTGAACTAAATATAATAAAAGACACACAAGTTTATATTAAAAATATCATAAGTTACAATTTCCTCATTCATTGTAACTACATAGATAAGATTAAAAACAAAGAAAATGTATAAGAGGACATAGTATAAAAACTAAAATAGGCATATAGAGAATAATTATTTTATTACATTTAATTCAAATTTTATTACTTGCATCCAATATCCTTTTAATTACTCAAGTATAATCTCTCCTTCTAAATTTCACGAGTTTGACAAATTTAGACAATTAATTAGAATTAGTGTCCATTTTTTCTCCTACTCTAGTGTAGTCCAACCGATGAAAATTATATTTTAGACGTATTCATAATTAAAGACTAATCTTGCCCATTTTTTCCGCGCATTTTATCTAGGTCTAGGATGTTCCCATCCTGACCCCTCCAAACCTTCCATGGCGGGATTTCCCTGGGTAAATGTTGTTGTTCAATAAGTTAACATAGTAGCTATTTTTATCCTAATCAACTTATCTTGTTTGAACCCATCTTTTTTAATATGATGATGCTTCGTAATAACGTCTTCAATATTCTTCATTTAACTTACTTTTATTAATTAATTGAAGACTAATAACAATCAATCACTACGAATTTTCATTACTAAGTCATTTATTTCACTACTAAATTTATACCCATTAAAAATTACTTAAAAATAAATTATGATTAGTAATAAATACCTCTAACCAAGGACTCCAGTGAAATGGAACATATTCTTCTCTTGAAACCGATGAATTTTTGTTATCATCTCAACCATAACAATACATTTATAAGAAGTTTTAGAGTGAAAGAGATTGAACAATTGTGAGCTTCCAAATAACACTTTTCAACATATTTATAGGAATTTGACAAAATTGAAAATTAGACCATTCTTAGTTAAATCAACGTTACCATTGTTAAATCATAACCTTACGAAACACGGTCACGTAAGGTTGATTGCGGTTAGATTTTGGCGTGAAAATCGCATTTAATTAGTGACAATCTCACTAAACGCTATTTAGTGAGATTCTCGCCCGCAATCCCACTAAACGTGGTTTAGTGAAATCCCACTAAACGTGGTTTAGTGAAATCCACACACATTTTTTCGGATACCCAACAAAACAGGCGCGACCACATTTCGTGAAATCTCACTAAATTGTATTTAGCGAATGCAAATAGCCATTATTTAGAGTTCAAATAGGACCAGCCTTTTTCATCGTGGTTGGCAAACTCAGCACGTCCGACGCACATTCAGCAAAGCCTCAACCAACGGTCAAGATTGAACCGTATAGAACCCATGTGCAAAGCGTCCACACCCAATTCACGCTCCCAGCTTTTCCCAGTACCCGAAAGCTCGCAATTCACACAAGGCCAAGTAACAACACCTCACCACACCAAATTTCCCCCCTCTCTATAACGCCGCACCTACGTTTACCGGAAGGAAAAGAGAATTGCCAGTGGTCTGATGAGCGCCGGAGAGTGGAGTTGAGAGGCGGTGGTGTGGATGTCGAGTGAGGACGTGCCAACGCTATTCCGGGCGTTGGTGGAGAGCGTGGACAAGAAGTTTGCTAGGGTTCGGGATGTGCCCGCGTACGCCCCTCGTGGGGGCGGGGGCGGCGCTGCGAGCGAGCACGACTTCCACAAGGTCTTCAAGGCCTACATGGCTCTCTGGAAGTTCCAGCAGGAGAACCGTGCCAAGCTCGTCGACTCCGGCCTCCAACGGTGGGAGATCGGCGAGATCGCCTCTCGCATCGGCCAGATCTACTCTTATAGAGAAACCCCACTTCGACCAACTAGTCTAGTGGGTTAACCTCTACCTCCTTGGAGGATTTCTGAATAACTTTCTTACTTATATTATGAGAGTCCCTACAACTATTGCACAGACAAAGTACAAACCTCTGAACGATAAGAGTGCATCCTTATAGTTCACTATTGCACTCTCTTTCAGGCCTAGCTATTGTAACCTAACTTGGCAATAAAGACACAAATTTGATTTTTAGGGTTCATAAACAGGACGAGAGACAAATTGGAAGGTTAATGTAGACGATGAGAGAGAAAGTGGAAGTGATTGGAGAAGGTTGAAAGGTTAGGGTTGAGGGGTTAGGGTTAGGGTTTGGTGGAAGGGGAAATTTTGCAGGCGAAGAAGAGAAGAACGAGGGAAGAGCGGGAGGAAGAAAGGGAGCATGATGTAAGTGATTGACGTCATTGGGTCGAGGAATGAAACAAATCGCGATTGACCGGTGATTTCACTTCTTCTCTGTTTCCACGTGCCTCTCACGTGCCTTTCTAATTGATATGTTTTTCATCTACTATATCTATATATGCTTCTATGTGCAGCGTAACGGTGAAAAGGTAAACAAAGATTAGAGAGTTTATAACTTTATATTGATGTTTTGTAAATTACCATTTACCTATGCTTGGGCTTCCATGTTTGGGCTCGAGTTAATTGAGGTTTTGGCAGGGATAGTTATCATCAAATTATAAAACTGTATTGCTTTATTATTATTTTATTAGATAATTTTTTTTAAGTATGAAAATTATTTGATTACAAAAATTTGGATGGGAACCGAGCAACCAATTGGGCTCCAACACCCTTATTCAAGGTAAAACACAGCCTATGAAAAATAAAGGATTGAATATTCGCACTAGAAGCATGACTCTGAGCAGCTCGCGTGACCCTAGACAAAAAATCAAGAGAATCACTCCCCAATTCTCCAAAGTAGAGAAATCGAATGCAATAAAGCCGTATCCATTATCAGCACATTTGGAAGCATACTTGCTCTTCTTCCTGTCGACAGCCTTAAAAACCGCAGCCCCAGGGACGAATGCGTCAACACCAGTACCAGTGAAGGGAGAAACACCGGTGACATCCAAGCAAACATTTTTACCTTTGTCCCAACCATAGACAAGGAGATCCGCAGGCCTAAGGTCAGTACCTTCATCAGACAAAAAACCTAGAGGCACCTCCTTTTACACAACAACACCAGCTTGGGCACATATATCACCCAACACATTCCGGACAAGGTTATGTCAAAATTTAATCCCAATGTCATTGCCACAGTGCACAGCATGATCCCCAAAGCAATCCATGATCTTAGAAGAGCAACAAGGACATGTAAAATCAGCAGGATACAAAGGGATCGCAAGCCGATAACATAAAACACACCTGAACTGCCTTGGATGCATCGTTTGACCTAACCCTTCAATTGGAATTGTTCTCAAGAAGTCCAAAGAATGCGACGCCCAATTGCTAATTAGGATGGCCTTTTCACAAGCACTAGGATTGTAACAACCTACTAAACCTCTGTCCACCATGTCAAAGTACACTGTAGCCAAGTTTTTCATAAACGGGGGGGCTGGTACGTCATGGCAAAGGACACGAGGGTCAAAGTTGCACAAGTTCTGAAAGCTGTTCAAGGCAGACTCACAAGTAGGACCCAACTCAGTAACACCACAATGGCGGAGCAATCTGTTCTGGAGGCTGGAAGACTGTAGCCTCGAAGCGACAAAAGCATACCTAGAAGCATCATGGGTTGTATAGATCCCAAAACCACCCAGGCGGAAGGGCAGGGTGGCACAACGCCACTGCCAATCACCAAAACCAGCCACACCTGCCACAACAATCTCTTGGAGAACCTTCCTTAGGGCATGAGCAAAGGTGAGAGGAACGGATCCGAGCATTTGGGGTGGACAAGTCCGAAGAGAGAAGTATAAACGCCCCACACCAACACAATTACGCAAAAGAAGGAGCCCCACCTGGGGGTCATTAAGCCCGGCGACAGCCTCCATCAGAAACACCGTCTTGGAAACCCTCTCTTCAATAAAGCGACTACAGAAGTCAACATTCAAACTGACTGGCCCACCAAGGAGCTTGACCCCCTCCAAAGGACGAGCCATTTTATGAGGAAAGAGCATGGGATCACAAACCTCGGGTCCGGGTTTGGCCAAAAGATTTCCGTTTTTTCCACATTTAAGTGCAACCCCATTGTCGGCCCTTCCTCAATAATCAAATGCAAAGCTTCCTAGATCACCGTCGTGTGCCCAATAAGGGTCCCATCATCCAGATACCAAGCCATAAAATCCAGGTTGCACTTCTCATTGATCCGATGAACAAGGGGATATAGAGTGAGCGCAAACAACAATGGCCTTAAAGGATCTCCTTGTTGGACACCTTGGCTAGAGAACAACGAAGACTCACCATAGTATAATCGGGCAGGGTGGCCATAGTAAAATTCGACCCAAGGGGAGAGCGAAGGGCAACGCTGTCGGACCTCTCTAAGCATGGAACTACGATCAATCAAATTAAAGGCATTACTGAAATCCACCAAAAGCATCGACATACCACAATCGCCCCCCTTAACCTCGATCAGCCTGTTAACAGCATGTAGAATGGCCTCACTACCATTAGGCACACCAACGCCAAATTGAAAATCTTCAAGATAATTTCCAATGTTTTTCCCCACCACAACAGCTGCAACCTTGGAAACAAGTCTCCGCCAAACTGTGCCAACCGCAATGGGGCGAATACCACCACTAGGCTTGAGCAAAGGCGTTAGGGGAGCACTAGCAATAACCTCCCCAAGACGGGAGGACACTTACCAGGAAGTGATGTCTCTCATTTTGGTGGTGTTTTAGTAGTTAATTTCCCTTGTAAATATGTGTCTTTTGTTCCTTTCTTTGCTAGTTTTGTCCCTTTTTAGCTTAGATTCCGATTTTTTTTGAGATTCGGAGACTATGCGAATTTGTTGTGTTTTGTAAGTAAATTGGCACGTTTTGAGGACGTTTGGAAGGAGATTCTAAGGAGGAGCAAAGCTCGGGAGCAAAGGAGCGGAAGAGCCAAGCAAGGAACGAAGAGGAACTCAAGGAAAACCAAGAAGAGAAGTGGATCGAGGCCCTGGATCGACATCCTACCAAGTCGGGCCCGAGTTAGCACATTGGAGGCTCGGACCGAGGTTGGTGAAGTCGGGCCCGAGGTACCCCGTGTCGGTCCGATTCGGCAAGAATAAGGATTGGGCTCCAAGGCACATTATTGTGATCTACCACTTTTGCCCTTCTTCTATTTTTGGAATTCCTTGGTCCCTAATCAAAGGAGGAGGATAATTAGAGAGAGAAGAGAACTTTGAAAGGGGGGGGAAGCTAATCCACATCTAATCACTCTCAAGGCTCAAGGAAGACTTGGAGAGCAAGGAGGAGGAAGGAAGAGGAGAAGAAGAGAGAAATCGGTGGGAGAGTAGGAGTTAGGAGGAGATTTGTGAGTTTGAACTTGTTTTGCTTTTGTTTAGTGGATTTGAGATTTGGATCTTGTGAATTCCTTTGATTTGAATGCAATTTGGCTTTGATTTGAGTTGGATGATTGAGATTTGCTTGCTTTATCTTTTGATTGCTTTTTACTCTTACTTTATGGAGTAGATTCCATAGTCTTGGGCTATGGGGGAAACCCCTAGCTAGGATTGGGTGTGAACCCCCAATTCCATAGCCTTGAGTGCTTGATCTATGAATCCTCTCTACATTGAGCTTCAATTCTCTTGTGAGAACAAGGGATCAAGGGCTTGTGGTTGGTAAGAGTAAGCGAAAGCGATCTCGAGCCCATCACTTGACCTTGCATCGAAGGGAAGGTGAAAACCCCCCTATGGTCGATGTGTAGAGTGGAGGGATCGAAGGCAAACAACCTCGATCTCACAAGGATCAACACTTATTGGCTGAATTGGGGTGGAATCACCCAAGTCTAATAAGAGAAGGAACCCAAAAACCCAAGACCGATCTACCATTTTTGCCAAGTTCGACGTCCCCAGACATCGGGCCCAACGTACTCCAGTGTCGGTCCCGGCCAACTTCTGTCGATCCACCTCGGGCCCGAAGTGACCTAAGTCGGTCCCGAGTGGTTTCTCTCGATTTTCCTTGTTTTTACCTTTCTTTTTCCCTTTTTTAGTCTTTTTGGTACACTCAACGCACGAACTCCCGTGTGTTCGACACCCTACCCTTGTACTACAATTGGGGTTCGGTTTATAAATTTAAATTTTGAGACCCTCCGAACTCGGACCCATCAGAATTTTGGCACCGTTGCCGGGGAGTTCTGCTTGTTTGAGGTACCACTTTTGTTGAGTCTTTGATTTTGTAATGATTTGGGTGAGGGACTAGCCCAAACCCCTTGTTTGTTTTGATTTGGTTTTGTTTGTGTCTTTGGTTATAGGTGTATGCGAGCTCGTTCCGTCCGAGGAACACTTGAGTTCGACTTTGTGAGTGATCCGGAGAGCATAATCAGACAAGCTCGAAAGAAGAAGAGAATGGAGAACCAAGCACTACATGATGATGAGGTTGCTAGGATGAGGGCCGACATGGCTCGTATGCAACTTGAGATGGAAAACCGGGATGCCGAAGCTAGGAGAAAGCGTGAGCAAAGGATGAGATTGGAGGCTCAAATCAACACTCAACCCCAGAATGCACGCCAATATATGCATCCGGAGTTGAAAGTTCCGGAGCCGGCCATTGTCTTACCGGAGGTTTCAAAGAACTTCGAGATCAAGACTCAATTCATATCACTTATCAAGAGGGACCAATTTGAGGGGCGACCGAATGAGTGCCCGATTGAGCATGTGAAGCAATTCAAGGATATATGTGAGACTATCTCGACGGATGAAGAGACGCTAGAGTATGTGCTACTTAAGGCCTTCAAGTGGTCGTTGGGAGGCAAGGCGTTGCATTGGTTGGAGAGCCAAGCACCTCGATCTATCACAACATGGAGGGCTCTCAACGAGGCATTTTTGATGAAGTTCTTTCCACCAACAAAGACAACGGAGCTTAGAAGGAAGATAGCAAGTTTTCAACAAGGAGCCCACGAGCCACTGTTTGAGGCTTGGGATCGGTTCAAGGAAATGTTGAGGCAATGTCCAACGCATGGGCAACAACCATATGTTCTACAAGACATATTTTTCCAAGGAATCAACCCCGCCACCAAGGACAAGTTGAACCTTCACACCGATTGTGGGTTCATTGATTTGCCGCCGGAGCAAGCATGGGAGTTACTTGACAAACTCTCCGACTACGAAGCCATGTACGGAGTGAGTCAAGTCAACAAGGAGGCAAGAGTCCAAGGAGATGGTACAAGGAGGCTCTATGACCCGAAGAATGAAGAGGTTGACAAGGATGTGAAGATTCAATTCCTTGAGGATGAGTTGAACAAGATGAGGAGGCAAATGAATCACCTCAAGCAAACCACAAGAGCATGTGAAGAATGTGGTTCTTTCAAGCATGGAGCTAAAGAGTGTCCCAATGAACGCCAAGTTCGCTTGGCCGAGCAAATCGAGGAGGCGCACTTTGTTCAAAGAAACTATGGAGGGAGAGCCAATTTCAACAATGGAGCCAACTTCAACAATGGAGGGAATGGAAGGTGGAACCAAGGCCAAGCTAATGGCTACAACAACAACTACAACCAAAACGAGCCAAGGGCCCAACCACCACCATACCGACCTCCGGGGTTCTATGAACAAACTCCACCATGGGCACAAGACTTGAAGAATCAATTCACCAATGTGGAGAGAAGAGTTGATGAGATGAACACCCAATTCAAGGAATTTGGTGTATGGAGAAGGCAAGTGGACAACCAATTTGTTCACATGGCGAATCAACTTCCAAGAGAAGAAGGGAGACTCCCGGGCCGACCCGAGGAGAATCCCCGTGCCCCACAACAACAAAATGAAGTCCGAGCCATAGGTTTGAGGAGTGGACGGAGTTTGCCCGAGCCACAAATGCCAAGGACAAGAGAAGAGAGTCGGACCGAGTTACCCAGCAACTCGGGTCCGACGTGCCAAGACCTCGAGCCAGAAGACGGAGAAAGTCCCCTGACCAGGACCGAGGAGGAGCGGAACTCGGGCCCGACATGCCCTGTAGTCCCGCACATCGGTCCATGCCGGTCCAAGGAAGTGGATTCAACCAAGAAACAAGGTGGTACAACTCTTCCTTACCCGTTGAAGAAGCCAAAGGATGTGGTTGAAAGCAAGTTCAAGAGGTTCTTGAAGCTCTTGCAAGGGTTGAACATCACCATACCGTTCACCGACGCTCTAAGTGAGATGCCTTCATATGCAAAGTTCTTGAGAGAAATTTTGAGCAAGAAGAGGTCCATAGTAGAGATGCAAGACGAGGTAAAGATTTTGGAGCTACCTCAAAAATTGGGTGATCCCGGGAGATTTGCAATTACCGTTAGCATAGGATCTCAAAATTTCCAAGCTCTATGTGACCTCGGAGCAAGTGTTTCGGTAATGCCTATGAATATTTGGAGAAAGGCGAACCTTGGTGAGATTGAGCCGGTTGATATGTCTCTCACCATGGCCGATGGCTCTACCACAAAAGCTACGGGAGTTTTGGATGATGTCCCGGTTAGAGTGGGGAAGTATTTCGTCCCCGACGACTTTGTGATTCTAGACATGAAGGAAGATCCTTTGGTTCCTATCATTCTAGGAAGGCCATTTCTAGCCACGGCGGGAGCAAAATTTGATGTGAGGAATGGAAAGGTGACTTTTGAGATTGGAGAAGACAAGGTGGAGTTTCACTTCAACAAAGCTCTAAATGAGCCGGATGCTTTGGCAATCTTGAAATTGGAAGAAAATGCCAAGAGGAAAAGAGAGGAAGTGGAAACCACAAAAGAAGAAGAAGCACCTTTGAGGAGCAATGAAAGGGTCAATGCTCAAGTGCAAGAGAGATAATTGGTGGATCCATTTGAGCACCATGAGAAGTCAAGGAACAATGATGGTCCAAGAAGCAAAGAAGAATATCCTTACTCATATCCTTTTGATGTGGGAGACTCTTATATTTGCTTGAGTGACTTGAAAGAGGACTTGGGAGATAGTTACATATGTTTGAGTGACTTAAAAGATGATTTGAGCTATAATGTTATTGAATCTCCTAGAAATTCTCTAGATATCCTTGATGTAGGGAAAGAAGATCAAGAGGGAGCAATACAAGAGGTTCAAGCCTATGCCTTGGAGGAAAAAGGTGAAGGAGCACTTGAGGACCATGCCTACATCAATCATAGATGGTGGTTCTATGGCTACGAAGGGAATGGCAATGGACATGACTACGGCGACCAATTCGTCATCTTTCATCCACCATGAAGGTTGAGGTTAGAAGTCAAGCTAATGACTTAAAAGAAGCGCTCCTCGGGAGGCAACCCGAGTTTAGTAGGTTTCTTTTCGTAGTTTTAGTTTGGTTTTTTCTAGTTTAGCTTAGATTCTTTCTAATCTCTTCCTAGCATGTGATTTTGTGGAATTGTGGTGTTATGTGTGCTTCATGATTGAGTAGAGGTAATGGAGAAAATAATAAAAGAATTTGTGGGAATAGAAATGGCATAGTTGAGGGAATTTTTGGAGGTTGAACCAAGCAGGACCGAGGTACCCAGCACCTCGGGCCCGACTTGGTCAAGTCGGTCCGACCCAACTCGGTCAACTTGGGTCAAGAGTTGTGGAAAATACCATTGTACCCCTCTGACCTAATCTTGTTTCTTTCCCATTTAAAGCCTTCTTTTCCATACCTACTTCACATCACCTTCATAACTACCACCACAAAAATACCCTTCTCCTTCACAACACCAAAGAAAATCGGCCCCCTTCTCCATCACACTCGATCCATCTCCTCTTGCCCTCAAACATCTCGACCCAACACCACAAACACTCCCAAACATCAAATCCAAAGAGAAAACCTCAAATCTTCATTGTTCTTCATCCCTTCTCTTGACCTAAGAAGAGCAAATTTGGGTTCTAAGTAGATTGTTTGCTAGCAAGTCTTTATCTCTTCAAATTTGGTATGTGAACCTCGATTCCTATCTAATTCCTTGTGAATTTCATGCTTTCATTGCTTGAATTGAGTTTTGCCATGATTGATGAGTTTAGATCTTGAGCATCAATGGTGTCTTGCATGCATAGGAGAATTTGTTCTTAATTGTTGATTGTGCATGATTGAACCTTCTTGGAACTTCGATTGATGAAGATATATGATTGATATTGGATTCTAGGAGCATGATAGATTGATTTTTGGGTGAGCTTGAATGAGTAGACGAATTTAGAAGCGGACCGAGATACCCAGGTACCTCGGGCCCGACATTGATGAGTCGGTCCATGACTTCGGACCGAGGTTGAGAGCACCTCGGGCCCGATGTCCATAGTGGTCGGTCCTAGTTCTAGTTGTCTTTCTCTTGTGTTGACAATAGGATTCATGAGTTTGATTGTTGGTTATGGTTTGATTATCATGATATACCTTCTAGCTTGACCATTGTTTTGTGATCCTTTGTTCATACATGTTGGATTTTGTGTGATTGATGTCTAGAGGCTAAGTATGGGGTTGTTCTTGTGTGATAAGTTGTGAGTTGCACATGTGAATGATGTTGTTGAGGTTGTATAGATCTTATCTTGTAGTTCTTTGCTTTGAATGTGTGTAGGTACCATGGCAACCCGAGCATCTTCTTCTCGCATGGAGAGGCCTTCAAAGAAATCAAAGAAGTCAAAGAGAGCACAAAGGATGGATGATGTGCAATTTGATGATGATGATGTGGCTCAAAGCTATGAGCGGAACATGGGTCTAGCTCACCACACAAGGTGGCTAGATTGGGATTCTATAAGGAAGATGGGGATGGATCAAGCTCTCTCCCGTTGCTACTCTCACATCGGCCTTGAGGTGATGTTAAGGTGGGACAACACTCACTACCCCGCCTTAACATCGGAGTTCATGGCCACGTTCGATTGCAAATGTGAAGGCGTGGAAGATGCAAGCGGATTAATCACTTTCCAATTGGGCAATGAGACACAAGAGCTCTCTCTCCGGAACTTGGCGGTCTATCTTGGGTTCCCTTTTCCAAGAGACGAAGCTTTTGTGGACAATGAGAAAGTGAACTACCTATGGCAATATGTAGCGGGGAGGAAAGAGATGAGGAAAGGAGCTTCAACAAATGAGATAGCTAGTCCTCTTTTCCGGGTGATGATTCGAGTCTTGGGGTGTGCCATCTTTGCGCGCCACGAGCTAAGCAAGCCTATGAAGGAGGAAGCTATGTTGCTTTATGAGATGCTTTTCCAAACCGACAAGAACTTGAATCTCACATGGGAATGGGTGAAAATGGTGAGAGACTTCCAAAGCTCCTCGTGGATTTACTTTGGTGGGATGATAGCCCGCTTGGCTAGTAGTCTCGAAGTTGATCTATCTAAGTACACGCCGGCACCAAATGGAGTGGAGTATATGAATCTCAAATACTTCAAGAAAGCCAATATCATCAAGGAGAAAGTCGTCACCAACATCACCTCCCGTCTAGCACCGAACTCCAACTTTGACAAAGTGGCCATTCCTTTGGGACCACGACTCTTTGACCTCACAAACTATTACAACTGGTTTCAAGTGTGGACCGGGAAGGAGAACCCGTTTGGAGAGCCGGAGGGGACGTTTGAGTGTAGACGTCGTGCCCAACACATTCGCTTCATCTCTCCTCCAACGACTCCCCATACTTCACCAGACTCCGACGACGAGCCCACCAACTTTGAGTTTGCAAGAAGGGAGGCCATGAATGTTGACACGCCTCCGGAAGAAGATGAAGGCTACCAAGGTTTGCTAGCCAACCTCCGAGCAAGAGAACAAGCTCCAACACTATTGGACCGAGATGCAAGTGACCTCGGGCCCGACGTCCACCAAAGTCGGTCCGACGCCTACTTGCCCGAGTCGGTCCCTAGTCACTTTGAGAGAGGAGAAGGAAGTGGAGCAAGGCAAGAGCAATCACACTTTGGAGGGTACGAGGGTTATGCCCAATGGTACGGACCCGGAATGGTCTTCCCCGAGCCTCAACAACCGGTGGACATGACTTTTCTCGCCAACCAAATGGCTCACCTTCAACTCCAACAAGCAAACACACTTCAAGAGATTCATCAAGTCAATCTTCAACAACAATTCATGTTTCAACAACAACAACAATTCCTCCAACAACAAGAAGTCTTCCAAGCTCAACAAGAGGAGATGAACCGCACTCTTGCTTACACAAGGCGTGATGTGGACGATTTGAGGACGGTGGAGGACCAAAGGTGGCAAGTTCAAGAAAGTTTCAATGAATGGATGGTCGGGAATTACCCTTCCCGAGAGGACCCATGGACGCGCCCCACACCTCAACTACAACCACCAAGTCACGATCCTTTCCATGCCCAAGTGTACGAGCGGGAAAGACATGCAAGGCTCCAAAGAGGAAGTCGCCGAGGGCGTCCTTCCAACTAAATCTCAACATGCCAATCAAGAATAAGAAATTGTGAGCTTTTCCAACTCTCTTCTCTAGTTTTTGAGTTTTGATTTCTTTGTTTTGATGAGGACATCAAAATTCTAAGTATGGGGTAGGGGTTAGTTGCTCATAGTTTCATGTGTTAGTTTTTTGTGTTTGTTCTTGTTTTGGGATGTTTTCTTTTGGATAAGTGGCATGTTATGTTTCATGAATGATGATTGAGTTTGATATGGATTGAATGGATGAGTTTGTTTTATTTTTGAGAAAATTTTTTCGAAAAATCCATAAAAAATTGAAAAATTTCGTGTGAAAATGTCAAAAAGATTTTGCTTTTGGACTAGGAATTCCCATCTTAGATGTCTAATGAAGGCTAATGATGATGTGAGCATGTAAAGTCCTTTGCATATTTTTGGATAGTTTAGCCTCTTAAAAATGATGTTGCTTTTGAAGTGATCATGATATCTTGCTTGTTTTTATTAAGCACATGAGTTCTAGGATGAGTTTTGATGCAACTAAGTATGAGTGACCCTTGTGAGATATCTTTTTGGCCATTTTAGGGATGCTTGTTCATAATTGCATATCCCTTTTGCTTCTTGTGTGAATAGCTCATGCATGCTTAGTAAAACTTGCTATTGCGGTGTTTATCTATTTTCCAAGACCGTCATGAGAATTGTTCTATGCTTTGTCACATTGATTTGAACTTTATTTCATTTAGTCACAAAATGTTCCATATCCTACCTTGAAGAGAAACCGTTGTTTGTAGCCCCGTTTTAGCCTAGGCCTTTGTTTGAAACTCCTCAAAAATATGATTCCTAGCCTATATGACTTGACCTTTATGGGATTGGACTTTAGTGAGAGGTTTTGGAAGAATATTTGAAGAGTTGAGATGCTCTTTGGTGAAGGGCGAAAAATGGAGTTATAAATCAAGTGGGTAGTGCATCTTTGTTGTGAAGAAAGAAAGAAAAGTTGGAAAAAGTAGTGGATTGAAAGCAAAGTGCTTAAGTGAAAAAAATGGGTACCGACCGAGTTAAAGTGCACATCGGGCCCGAGTTGTAGTGCAAGTCGATCCTAAGTGAAAAAGTGAGAAAAGTCCAACAAAAAGTCTAAGAGCAAAGATGAAGTGGATTGTTAAGTGAAATGTGGGTTGAGAAAAGGAAAAAGAAAAGATCAAAGTCTTTTGGAGAGTGAAGTTGAAAGTGGAATAATTTGGTGAAGTTGGTGAGAGACTAGAAAGTTCAATCCCCATTGTAAGCACCACAAGACCAAAATGATTCCCACCTTGAGAAATACCAAAAGCCCCGTTACAACCCGGCCGAATGGAACCTCTTTGAGGACCTCCATTGAGCCAAGTTCATATTCTTTGTGTGCATTGTAATAGGCATCTCTAGGTGGAGGAATTGGTGATATTAGCTTCAATAGTAAAGTCTTTACTTGCATAATTGTTGAGTTTGATTGTTCATTGCTAAACCTAAACACATGATGAGTGATACACATTTTCATATCCCTAAAGAGAGGCTTGGTTGCATTAGACTTCGTTCCTTGAACACTTGATCATGTGTAATGATGTAATCTTGCTTGAATATCTATCACTTGTGCTTATTTGATTTTTCATATGAGGCTTTACTTGAAGATTGTGCTTCGGTCTTGCTTACTTTGTTATTGCTTGAGGACAAGCAAGTTTAAGTATGGGGTATTCTGATGTCTCTCATTTTGGTGGTGTTTTAGTAGTTAATTTCCCTTGTAAATATGTGTCTTTTGTTCCTTTCTTTGCTAGTTTTGTCCCTTTTTAGCTTAGATTCTGATTTTCTATGAGATTCGGAGACAATGCGAATTTGTTGTGTTTTGTAGGTAAATTGGCACGTTTTGAGGACGTTTGGAAGGAGATTCTAAGGAGGAGCAAAGCTCGGGAGCAAAGGAGCGGAAGAGCCAAGCAAGGAACGAAGAGGAACTCAAGGAAAACCAAGAAGAGAAGTGGATCGAGGCCCTGGATCGACATCCTACCAAGTCGGGCCTGAGTTAGCACATTGGAGGCTCAGACCGAGGTTGGTGAAGTCGGGCCCGAGGTACCCCGTGTCGGTCCGAGTCGGTAAGAATAAGGATTGGGCTCCAAGGCACATTATTGTGATCTACCACTTTTGCCCTTCTTCTATTTTTGGAATTCCTTGGTCCCTAATCAAAGGAGGAGGATAATTAGAGAGAGAAGAGAACTTTGAAAAGGGGGGGGGGAGGCTAATCCACATCTAATCACTCTCAAGACTCAAGGAAGACTTGGAGAGCAAGGAGGAGGAAGGAAGAGGAGAAGAAGAGAGAAATCGGTGGGAGAGTAGGAGTTAGGAGGAGATTTGTGAGTTTGAACTTGTTTTGCTTTTGTTTAGTGGATTTGAGATTTGGATCTTGTGAATTCCTTTGATTTGAATGCAATTTGGCTTTGATTTGAGTTGGATGATTGAGATTTGCTTGCTTTATCTTTTGATTGCTTTTTACTCTTACTTTATGGAGTAGATTCCATAGTCTTGGGCTATGGGGGAAACCCCTAGCTAGGATTGGGTGTGAACCCCCAATTCCATAGCCTTGAGTGCTTGATCTATGAATCCTCTCTACATTGAGCTTCAATTCTCTTGTGAGAACAAGGGATCAAGGGCTTGTGGTTGGTAAGAGTAAGCGAAAGCGCTCTCGAGCCCATCACTTGACCTTGCATCGAAGGGAAGGTGAAAACCCCCCTATGGTCGATGTGTAGAGTGGAGGGATCGAAGGCAAACAACCTCGATCTCACAAGGATCAACACTTATTGGCTGAATTGGGGTGGAATCACCCAAGTCTAGTAAGGGAAGGAACCCAAAAACCCAAGACCGATCTACCATTTTTGCCAAGTTCGACGTCCCCAGACATCGGGCCCGACGTACTCCAGTGTCGGTCCCGGCCAACTTCTGTCGATCCACCTCGGGCCCGAAGTGACCTAAGTCGGTCCCGAGTGGTTTCTCTCGATTTTCCTTGTTTTTACCTTTCTTTTTCCCTTTTTTAGTCTTTTTGGTACACTCAACGCACGAACTCCCGTGTGTTCGACACCCTACCCTTGTACTACAATTGGGGTTCGGTTTATAAATTTAAATTTTGAGACCCTCCGAACTCGGACTCATCAGCAAGCAACAGATTAACGACAGCAGAAATAGTGGTGGCTAAATCACCAGTAACCGCTACAGCAGCCCGGCCAAGTGCATCAACAAGGTGTTGGGCCCGCAAACCTTCCCGCCCACAAGAAGTTCCTTTCGGGAAACTTTTAATCCTGCCTAAAACAACATCCTTAGAGACCGAAACAGCCTCAACAGAAGCAGCAAAAGGAGGTAAGGAAGGACATGAAGCCTGAGGATGCTTCTTCTCTAGCTCACGAAAGGTCTCCACACTAGTGGGTGCAACCTCAGTGAAGTCAAAACCCGCACAGCAGCTGAGAAATGCCCATCACTAACTTTCCTCATACACTGCCTCTTATTCAACTCCTCCAAGCTAAGCTTCTTTTCAACAAACAAATCAGCCACCCCTAAGGAGCGGGAGTTGCTCGCTCCCTCCTTGAGAACCTCTTTAACCAAACACTCAACGCCCCCAGGCTCCTTCCAAACATGAATAGCTCGAGCGATTCCTTCAACCTGACAAACTCTCTTCTTCCCTGACTGGATGTCAGCACTAGGCTGGTTGACTTTAAGAGGGCATAAAGGGAGAAGGAGTAGAATTATCCAAGCGACTACGTCATGAGGAGAAGCAACAACTTTATCCAAAGCCGCTTTAAGAATCCGGGAGAAACTTAAACGGTTGGCCTTGGGAATACTCTTCACAGTACGACATTTCCCAGACAAAACCTCATGCAACAACTCAACATTAAAGGAGAACGAAGAAGAGGCATCATCGCAACCCACGCCACTACCCGAGCTATTACCTTGACTACTACAAACCGAAGGAAGGGAGATACCTTGAATAAAAAACAAAGGATCATTGGAATGACCCCTACATCGAGGCCCCAAAACATCAAAGCTATCACCATGCTTACAACTCTTAGAGAAGGCATGAGTACGTAAACAAGTTCCACACATCCAAATTTGAAGCCCTTGAAGAGTGCGTTCCAAAGCCGAAAACACACTCTCATCGCTACCAATAAGCGCCTTATATCTCTCAACCGAAGCCTCATTGACAAAATGAACCAGTTTAAAATGTTGGACGAGAGAACTAGCCTTCAAACCCTTACCTCCACCGTTCCTACAATTGTCAAGGCCAAGAAAAGGGCACTGAAAATACATAGCGAGCCAAGACGATGGTAGCCAACACGGCAACCAACACAAGCACCAGCACAAAACAGCCACACAAACGCATCCTAAAGAAAAGAAAGACACCAGAAAACGGAAGCTAGCCTTCAACCAAAACGCAACAGCAACAGCAAAACAACGATCAACCAATCAACGATCAACATCAGCAGCCATCAACAACGAGGATCATCATCAGCGAACAAAAGAAGCAAACCCAAAACACCAACAAACAACCGAACATAACACACCAGCAATAGCAACACAAATGATCAACAACAGCAACGGCCAACCACAACACCAGCGAACAAAACCAAAACGCCAACAACACCAACAACGACGACACTAACAGAAACACAACAGACCCAAACGGACACCAACAAAGACGCCGACGACTCCAGCGCCGGACTGGCAGACCACCAACACAAACGCCCTACGACTGCACCCCCACGAACGCCACAGCACCTACGCCCTATGGACGACCGCCCAGCCGAAAACCAAAGCCGCTGCACCCTCACGGACGCCAGGCCGGACCCGACCCCAAAACGCCCACCTCGCCGGAAAGAAAACCTACGCCCTACGCCCTAACGACCCCAATAGTCAAAGTGGTGACCAAAATCTTCTCTTTCATGTTATTGTACTGTAAAATATACTTCATTTCTTGTATGACCAAAATTTTGGTCTATCAATGTACATATTCTTAGCTCCTTAACACTATGCGTGCCTTATAGGTCCTCTTGGTTTATTTCTAACTTGTTTTTTTATGGGATAAAGATAACCTCAAGATACTACCCGTTGAACCAGATGTCCGAAGTTAGTTTTATTTATAACTTGTGATTGTGTCAAACTCACACCTTTAGCCAGAGCCTCATAATTTATGACTGTGTATGTTTTTGTAATCTCCTTTATTATGTTCCTCATTTGAATGTTTTCTATCTAACCGGTTTCTCCACTAGCTTATGTTAGTTAAGTTCATAGACTAGTACTAGTCTCGTGCCTCGAAGACACGAATTTGATTTAACAAAAAACTTAGTCTAAATTTTATATAAAGTTATTCAAAATAATAGTTTGATATAAAATCTTTTGTTATTTTATTTAAGTTACTTCAATTCTTATGGGATTTATTTTAATACTACAATATTTTTGTTATAATATATTCTTTTAATCGAACAAAGATTTGTTGGATTATGCTTTTTGTATAAGGATTGAGTACTCCTAAGATTTGTAGGATGTATTTTAATGTTTACGGATTATAAATTTAATTATATATATAATTAGAGTTGACATAACCTTTTTATATTATTATTTTAATATCTAAATTAGTATATAGTAGACCTGATCAACTTCGGGCTAGCCCGTCCAGCCCGGCCCGCAAAAAAACGGGTTTGGACATAGGTGTTGGCCCGTATGGCCCGGCCCGGCCCGCTAAAAATTAGGGCCGGGCTTGGACAATGTAAAAAGCCCGCGGGCTTGGCCCGGCCCGGCCCGAATATTTATACTATTTTAATGATATAATAAATATTAACAACAATATCAACGTATTATTACATATTTTCTACATATTATATACCAAACCGTAATTGTATTTGTATCTCACATTTACTAGTATCGTCAATGTACTCATCTTACTTTTCTCTATCTAATTCTACTTGGATTGATTTGTGATTAGTTGTCAAATGTCAACTTGACTTTTAGACGTTGTAAAGTTGTTTAGATACTCTTTATATTCATTTGTTGCCTTAATAATCTCGGTTTTCTATGTTAAGAATGAGTTAGTTACAAAATTAGTACATGTTTAAAATTTTTTGACCATTTAAAATTAAATTTAATCATCGGATTTATGGGCCCGATTGGCCCGTGAAAAGCCCGGCCCGCATTTATGGGCGGGCACGGACAAAAATATAGGCCCGAATGTTCGGGCCGGGCCAAGCCCGGCCCGTTGATGTGGACAAAATTTTGTTTTTGGCCCGGCCCGAACCCGGCCCGAGCCCGAAGTTGAACAGGTCTAGTATATAGTAAGATTAATTAACTATATATTTAAGGAAAACTTATCGATACAATCTATACTATATATTAAAGTCGAGGATTTCGAGCCTCCACATTAATTCTGGCCCCACTCCATTTAAGAAAATAAATTTTAGAAAAATAATTTTATAGTCTTTCTTATTCTTATTAATTATCTATCATCTATCTCTTTCTTTTTCTAATTTCTATCTTTTTTCACCTAATTTCTATCTTTTTTAACTATTTGCTTAGACATTCTTTTTTGTAATTCAAAATTATAATTAATTTTTAAAAATTATTAGTCACTCTGAATTTTTGTTTTTATTGTATTTTTATAATCATATACATTCGCCATATTTCTCTGTCAATCTTTTTTTGACCCATAAAATTATAATTTAAGCTATAGATATCTAAAAATATCTTTGAAAAATATCTTAAAAATATATAAACTAAATTATATTCTTTCATATTTTAAATACATGTGAGGTCTACAATGAAAATTAAGCAATTAAATTATTTTCATAAAGATGAATGATGTGGTCCAATGTGAAGTTGATTGTGTCAGGATAATTATTATTTTTAACTTGCACTTTAGTATATAGTTAAGATAAGATAAGTGTCTTTGGGTTTTTTAATCTTTACCTCAAAAAATTATATTCTAGTAAGCTTTTTTCCAAAATTCAAATTACGATTTTGACAATATTACATTATTCGACATGGAATAGCTCCATATATGTAAAATACTTTTTTTGTTTTCCTGGATATGTTTTAACAGTCTATCAGTCTGTAAACTATACTTAAATGCCTTACCGATGATGAAAAATTGTTAATGCTTGTTTGTGCATATTTCCTGCCATTTCCCCCCCCTTTTGTGATAAAAATGTCAATATGTTAGACTTTAATTATCGCACGTACAACCCATGGGTTTAAGAAATTCCGTTGGGACTAATTTCATACTGAAATGAGCAATGAGTTTGACAATGAATGTAGCTAGTCAAAGTGTAACACAAGTGAGAACATAAGGAAGACTAGAAAAACAGGCTCGTCAACGGACGAGCGAAAGCACGCCACAAAAACATTACAAGTTCTTAATAATGCCATGATATATTATAAGTTTTCCTTTGAGCTTTAGAACCGTGAATTTCTTCTACCTAAAACCATTAAAACCATGTATTTCAGAAGGTTTCATGGAAAAATATAAATAGATATAAATTCCCTTCCTTTACAACTAAATACCTACAATGTCGTTGGGTATAGCTGAAGAGTTGAAATTTGAACTACACATGGATGACCACTCGAGTACCTGTTGCAATGTCCTTGCTCTACAACCACATTCTCTTGCTTCACAATAGTGTTCCTTTCTCTTCTATATATATATATATATATATATATATTAGTTAGGATTCATTCACTGTTCAAAACGAACTCCACCAGTTAATTTTAGATGCAATCATGCAAACTTGTTACTTTACGGCTGGCCCGTCCGATGGACGGGTGAAAGCACGCCATGAAAAATATTAGAAATTTTTAATAATGCCATGGTATATTATAAATCATCGAAATTCTTGATAATGCCATGGTATATTTTTATTGAATGACCGTGTATTAATTTAAATTCTATGGTATATCAACTTTCAACCAAAAATAATCCCAAGTTTGAAAATCAACACCAACGATCTGAACTATCACAATAATAACCAAAAACAATTTGGAATCATTTTTCGACATGTTTTCCAGTGAAATCGATGATATAGCGATCGCAAATATTTCAACCAAGTGTAATATATATATTAGGGCGTAACAACCGCCAAAGTATACAACAACAACAACAACAACAACAACATTTACCCAGATAGTCCCGCTGATGCAGGATCTGGGGGGTCAAGATGGGGGTATTCCAGACCTGGATGGAATACGCCCGAAAAAAACCCAAGATAAAACACTCAAAATCACCCACCAACTCCAAACACAAGCTAGGAGCCTCAAACTAAAACTGGAAATGAACTCAAAGAAAGAGAAAGCTTAAGAACTACAAAAATTACGAATCTAACACCATGACTTTAACCATCCAGATAATGAACTCTGCTCCGTCAACCCGGCTACAACCGCCAAAATATAAAAAAACGAAATAACTTTGAACTTTTTATGGAACAAGGGAAAACCGGCTACGCATTTCATTTCAACTAAATAAGTGCCAGCGCACAAAATTATACATCAGATTGACATAAATGAAAAAGGGGGGGCTGGTTTAACCAAGCATCGCAAGCTTTGATCAAACCAGCCCCTTGATTAACAGAATTCTTGTTTTACATTTCAAATTCTTCAACTCAATCACTTGTAGAGATATTAAAGTAGGCCTTTACTATTAAAAGGGCCAAAATCCAACTATAAACAAACATCAGCCAAGGTCACCAAGACAACAATAGTTGATTTAGTTGTGAATACTTCCATGACTTCATCTAGTCTATTTATAAAATTAAATTAAAATACCAAATTGACCCTTTTTCTTTTGCTTCTGCTAAATAAAACTAAGTTGCATGTATATACACAAGAATTATGATAGAGACAACATGGACACATACAAGTAGCTAGTTACAAATGACTCTTTGTTTAAAATCATATAATATGTGAGTATGATAGTGAACTGAAGTTCAAAATTTAGATTTTAAAGAGCTAGTTTTAAACTAGGTAAATCAAGAAATTAAGTTGCATCAGAGACTGAAAGGTTTAGTAATACCAGGCCGGATCTATATTTCTAGCACTTGGTTACAGCATATAGGGTAGAACTTTTTTTTTGTTTGAGTCAACCACCTAAAACCACCCGTAAAATAGGCCATATTTCACTTAACCACCCGTATGGAGAATTTTGTCGAAAACCACCCGTAAAACGGTCTCCGTTAGCTAAAAGCCACCCCTAATACTATTCCGTTAAAAATTCCGTTAAATCATATAATTTTGTTTTTTTTTTTGGAAAATTAACCATGTAATATTACTCTTTTGCCCACTGTTTCTCCTATGGTTGCTCAAAGGTCCGGGCGACCCGTAATCCGGACCGACCTGACCCCTATATTACGGGTCAGGTCACATCTCACCTTTTTTAGAGTTTACGGGTTACGAGTTGGGTACGGGTCGATCCGTAAATCTTATTTACAAGTTAATATTATTGGACTTTCGTTCTTGATTTTTGATCAAAGAAGGATATAAATGTTTGATTTGGAGTATTATATTAGAAAATTGACGTTGTGTGTGTTTTGTGGGACATTCTTACTTAATGTGTTTTGTCAGATATAAAAAATTGACGTTGTGTGTGTTTTGTCTGACAAAATTTTGTATTTTATGTTTTTTGAATATTTAACATATTGTTTGATTTAAAATAGTAAAAGAAAAATATATTCCACAATAAAACGTGTCAAATGGGTTAAAATGACCAAAATAAACCATTTGACATGTTTGACCAAGTCAAACGGGGGGAAAACCCCAAGCCCGACGGCATGACCCGAGTCGACTAATAGCATGCATATAAGAATAAAACAGGGGCAAAAGGGTAATAGTACTTGGTTTAACGGAATTTTTGACGGAATAGTATTAGGGGAGGCTTTTAGCTAACGGAGACCGTTTTACGGGTGGTTTTCGACAAAATTCTCCATACAGGTGGTTAAGTGAAATATGGCCTATTTTACGGGTGGTTTTAGGTGGTTGACTCTAAAAATATAAGTACGTGATTTGCATAATAACATATTCTCAATCAATCATTTAACAATTAAAAACTTCTAATATTCGATAAAACCAAATTATGTTAAAACTTTATTATACATTTCACACTAATATTCTATTTATTATATATCTAATAATAAATTTAAAAGTACAAGTCGTGCATGGCACGACGGGTACAACTAGTTTCTTTCTTTTTTTAAGAAGGAATGACCTTAAGAGACGTGACGGACAGAAAGAAACGGCAAAGGTTTTTTCAACCGAACCGAACCACACGAAGCTGAACATTGAGAATATACGAACTGAAAACCGAACCAAATTACCGCGGTTTGGTTCGGTTTTATTCGATTCAGTTCGGCTTTGAACTGAATGAACCGGTTACTAAATATTTGATTATTTTTATAACACGTAAACCGAAATCCAATTTAAACTTGAACCTACAAAATCGAATAAAACCGAATTTAAGCCAAAACCGAGCAAAACCGAAGAAAATAGCAACAAGAACGTGATAATGTGATGCACTTAACGTCCACAATCCGCATAAAGCATACCCACTGTCCACCTCAATTTAAAACCACAATAAAACTAGTCCAAAAACAAAAATACAAACACAATTCTAATTCAATCCACAATCGACATCATAAGTTGTAAGCCATAATCAAAATAATAAGGAATGATGATAGGTCCAAAACTATCCAAATCTCCATGCCTTCTTCTGATCTAATCACCATGTCCATTGTAACACACCCTACCTATTACGAGAGTATTACCTCCACTAATGTTAGATTAACCTAATCCAAAACTACTCAAGCTTTTAAAAACATAATCACGAGATCACAAAAACACAAGACGCTACACTCACGAGAATATAGTAAAGGATTAACTTAGAAGGCGACGACAGAAAAAGAAATATATATAGACCATTGCCTCAAGGAGGACTTTTTAGGGAAGACAAACTTGAATATTTACAATCATCCAAAACAGCATGCAGATCAGACTTCTTTTAGAATTTCTACACACTCCTCTTTTTAAAAGTACATTTATATGATCTGCTTTCCAAAATGTTATTTTACCTTCGTCTTCTGACAAGTTGGTCTTTTAGCTCAACACCTTGGAATCCTGCTAAGCCATCAATCGATTCGTGAAAAGAAAAAGAAAGCGGACAAGCTAGTCTAATGAAAAAGACTAAGCAAGTAGAACATAGATAAGGTTCATAAAGTTATAACCCACGAAGTTGGTATCGAACTCCATCAATACTTCACCTTTTAGCACATCTTCCTAAAAAAAAAAGATAGATAAACTCAACGACAGATTGTCCTTGAGCGGTTTTAGAAAGACGTAAGAGAATTTGTTGGGATTCTTTATTCACATCAATACATTGAAAAAACATATGTCGAGCAATCATCCTGGTTTTTTTAATTACGTTCATAACGCGCTTATCTTGCATCACTTTCAACTAATGCATTCAGTTTGATAACTTTTAATCTACTCGGACCATTGCCGAGATCACAAGGATATTGAATCCTTGATCAAATCATGAGCATGTAGCACTAATGCACTTAGCTAGAGTGCGACATCCCTCAAGAGTAGTGTGGTCAGAGTCATGACTTGAGTATCGAGGTAGGGACATCCCAGTACAATCTTTTATAGAGATGTTATCAGAGGCTCAACTCCCATACCTGAAACTAATCAAATACATAAAATGTCTCAATCGAGAAATATTTACATACAAACTATTTTAATCTATAACAATGTCTCAAACGAGACATATTTACACCCAAGGTCTAACATAACGAACCTAAAATCCAATTCTATCGCAATACTGAATATAACAACAAGGTCTTTACATCTCACAACCTAATTCTTTTTATTTGTCACAAAAATCGATCCCAACAAATAAGATTACACGGAATTGGATATCTCGTTTAATGGAACAAGGGAAAGAGGATCGTCCACTTGCCTTATTCTAGCGAGCGTAGGAGTACAACTAGGCTCAACGCTGAAAGAAGGACTATCTGAATTTGAACGAATTTCTATGATCAACGATAGGTTGATGCCGGAAATCAAAATTGCTAACTATGTTGCTAAAGCATTTTATTACATTTCGTTTTACGAATTTAGTTGAACAAAATCGTTATAACAACTTATAATAAAATATTATAACTTATTGACTTAGGTATTCATTCTACGTTCGTGTTTTCGATTCACATGTAGGTAATATCAATACGATTATCATGAATACACATTTTTAAGGGGTTTTCTTTTATACTAAAGTGTAACTCGGGATTTCTGACACAAAAACGAGAAAACTTATAATTTTCAAAAATCAAAACGGTTTATAACAAAATTATTTGTTTTCTAATCCAATAAAATAAAATAAGTAAATTCATTAAAAGACTTAAAGTTAACCAAAATATAAGTCTGATGAACTCCTTCGTATTCCTTCTTCTCCAAGCTCCTTCAATGACCTAGGGCCTCCAAAACAATGGACAAAGGGGGCAGGGACCCCCTAATCCACCTCCGATGCCTAAGTCAATAGAGTATCTGTCGAACGAGCGCGAGGGTAAGGGAGAAGTAAAAAACTAGGGTTTCAAAAAAAGTGTAGAGGCTACCTCCATATATGGCGAGTCCATGTATTTATAATGGAAGAGAGAGGGGCCAAGAAATATCTTGGAGCCCAATTCAACGATAATTCTATCTTTGCGCATAAGATATATAGAACCTTCCATTATAACGCTTAACCGTCATATCAATTTTGGGGATATTTAAAAAAGGTAGAGAAAAAGCATAATAAATAAGATAATTAAAATTTACCTTTATCTTGGGAATTAAAGATGGCGATTAACCGTTCCACACACACGTCAATTAACAGGCAAAACAAAGGTATCTAATGGCGAAGGAAGAGAACCAAGGGGTCTCTTCTCAAAAAAAAAAAGATGGCGATTAATTTACCCGCTCACAGATGCCCCATCTACGATTGAGTTAGCGTGACTGAATCATAGGATACTTAAAGGTCGCGCGTTGTGGTTACACTGAGTGGCCATGCAGATTAGCGATAATCTACAACTTAGGGTCACCAATTCATATATTCATATATTCATATATTCATACATCCATGAGCGAATATCAAACGGGATCCTTGCTCCTCGCCCATACGCGCATATGGGAGAAGTCTATCGGTGTGGTGCACCGATGTTGCGCTATTTTTATATGCAGACTCAAGCTAATGCTAAAAAAAGACTTTTATTAAAAATTAAACATGACTGTCATGGCCTAAGGACAAAGCTAATGAAATGAAAAATAAAAAATCTAGGGGCCTCATCAAAAGCACATGTGAAAAAGAATACACCCTACATGAATCCTAGTCCCCAGATCCCCACGCATAAGGGTCCGGGTACCCGCGGTCGCGCCCGTCCGGGCCGCGGCCACGACTCTTCTCCTGAGAACCGCTCAATTCTACACTCGATCCGCGCTCACGGAGACATGGGCCGCACTCACGGCTAGGCGACCTGCCGTCGCGGTGGGGCGGCCTGCGGGCGCGGTTTTGCTCTAGAACAGGGGTTTCACTTTCTGGATCAAAACCACGCTCGAAGTGGGGGCTCCCGCGCTCACGGTTTTGCCCTAGAATGCGATTTTCAGTTTCGTCTTCGACCCTTTGTACGAACTCTTTCTTGAGACGCTTTCCTCTTGAGCACATGCGAGCCTCCAGCTGGTTAGCCCACATCTGGACTATGGAGTCTTTGTCTCTAAATTGGACTATTTGATGGAAGGTCGATGGTACCACTTCCATCTCATGAATCCATGGTCGTCCCAAAATCAAATTGTAGGGAGAGGGCACCTCGACAATAAGAAATCTACCTCCAAAGTCTTCTTGGCGAGGTCAACTTGCGTCTTATACATCCCGAGGAGGAATGTTGGCTATCCTCTTAGACCGGTGAGTTGCATCTTAACCGGGATCAAGTCTTCATTCATCCTTCCAAGTAGCTTGAACACCTCGTACTACATGATGTGCACCGAGTTGTCCAGGTCTACCAAGGTGCGTCATACCTTGAAACCCTCAATCTCCACCGCGAGGACCAAGGGGTCGTTATGGAGGATTTGGACGGAAGCAAGGTCCTTATCCTGAAAGAGCAACCCGTCCACCGCGGGTGGCGGCGATGGTGGTGCGCACGGCTCAGCTTGTTGGACTGTCATGACTTCAAGCTCATGGCATGACCTCCTAAAGCTGCTCCGCGAGGTGTCGTCTTCATGCATGCTTGTAGACCGCCGAGATGGTTTGGACGACCTCGATTTGCTTGTTCCTTGGCTTTGCTTGCTCTTCGGTCTTCTCTTTGTCTATGTACTCGCTCAAGTACCCTCTTCGGACTAAGCTCTCGAGATACTCCTTGTATCGCTCACAATTATCGGTCATGTGTCCCCGAGCCTTGTGGTACATGCAATACGTTCGGCTCCGATAGTCGTCCTTGACTTCATCCTTAGGGGGATAGCTAAAGTACTTCTCATCCCGGATGCGCGGGATGATCCTGTAGATGGGAATGTTGAAGACGGTGAACACGCTCTTGTTTGCTCAGGCCGCTCCCTTCGCCTTGCGTTCTTCTTAGAGGAACGCCCCAACTTATGCGATGGGGAGGGCGATCTCCCTCCCTCCATAAGGCCGTCGTCCTCCAACCGCACGTATTGGTGTACTCGCTCTGTGAGCTTGTTGATGGAGGAAGGAAGACGGAGTGTCAACTCCTTTCTCAACTTACTCTCGAACGGGAGTGCTCTCTTGAAGGCGGTGATGGCAGTCTTCTCATTGCACCTCTCGATCTCGGCGTAGCAATCCATGAAACGATTCGAGAAGCGGCGTAAGCTCTCGTTTCGATTCATCTTGAGACCAACCAATTCGGGACTGGTGCGATTGTCTGCGAACTCAATAATGCTAGCGAGTCGCGGGGTGGTTCTAGACTCGCTTGACAGGGCGCTTGCCCTGTACCTTCTATAAGGTGTGTTTCAATTTCGTGATCTCTTCTAGGGCAAGATCCAAGCAGGATTCAGCCCTAGCACACCTTGACTGCATTGTCTCATTCTCTCTCAAAGCGGAGGCCAAGATGTGGACGGTCTCGTCGTCTTGCTCATTCTATGCGGTGGTAGAAACTCCATTGCCACCATTATGGCCTGCGTGACTCGATTGGCCTCTTTCGTGATGCGAACTGGGGTTCTCGCGGTTAGAGTTTTCAACAAGCTCAGCGATTGTCAACCCGCGACCGCGGGAGGACCGGTCGCGACCGCGGCTATGTCCAACGGTGGCGTTTACGAGTCCGGATCCTCCATGATGCCCCAAGCTGGGATCTTCGGCGAGTAGCGCTGCGGAATCCCATGCTCTTTCGAGTGCGATTAGGTCGCGTCGCTCGTTGCGATGACTTTCAAAAATATTCTCCAATTAATATACAGCTGCCCAATGGTTATATTTTTTCGGCTACTACAGCAGGATCTCTGTCTTTTGGCACTTTGACTATACATAATGTGTTATTCATTCCTGGCCTTACATGCAATTTGTTGTCTTTTGCTCAACTTACAGTAGAACTTGGGTGTCTTGTGTTATTAACTAGTCGGATGTGCCTCTTACAGGATCTAAATTCGAAGACGGTGATTGGAGCGGGTGAGCAACGGGGCAGGGTATATTGGCTTCAGGCTTTTGCTGGTGCTTGTGCTGCGTTTGCTTCTTCTACAGAGTCTCCTCCGCTATGGCATTGCCGTCTGGGACATCCTGCTACTGATCTCTTGCGCTATTTGCCTATGTTTCAGAATACTACTATTTCTGCTAGTCATGATCCATGTGATATTTGTTTTAAAGCCAAACAGACAAGACAGTCTTTTCCACTTAGTACTAATAAAGCGGAGAACATTTTTGATTTATTACATTGCGATGTTTGGGGTCCTTACAGTACTCCTTCTACTTCTGGTGCTTCATATTTTCTTACCATTGTGGATGATTGTTCTCGTGCTGTCTGGGTTTATTTGATGGTGTCCAAATCTGAAACCGCTAAACTTCTCATCAATTTCTGTGCAATGGTGCAGACTCAGTTTTCTAGAGCTGTCAAATGTCTTCGCACTGATAATGGTACGGAGTTTTTGCCTCTAACTCCATTCTTGGCTGCCAAGGGAATTCGCTTTGAACATTCCTGTACTTACACACCTCAGCAGAACGGCCGCGCTGAGCGGAAACATCACCATCTCTTGAATGTGGCTTGGGCTTTGCGTTTTCAAGCAGGTCTTCCTCTCACTTTATGGGGTGAATGTGTAGTCACAACTTGCTATCTAATTAACAGGACTCCATCCAAACTGCTGAACGGGAAGACTCCATATGAATTGCTCTACAATCGTGCGCCGAATTACTCTTACATTCGTGTCTTCGGGTGTTTGTGCTATGCCTCCCAAATACCCAAGGACCGAAACAAATTTGCTTCTCGTAGTCGCAAATGCGTTTTTCTGGGCTATCCTAACAGTCAGAGAGGTTGGCGTCTCCTTGATTTGGAGACCAATGACATTTTCATCAATCGGGATGTTCGATTCTTTGAGCAACATTTCCCATATCTCACACCGACACCGCCTACGTCGGACCCTATCATGGTTGACGAGCCGACGCACCCGGCCATATTTGATGATGATGCAGTGCTTGATCTCCCATCTATTGTTCCTATTGAGCAGACTGTAGTCCCTGTTGACGACAGGGGGAGTCCAGCCGTTGTGCCAGCTAGGCAAAGCTCTCGTGTGCGACGTCCTCCGGCTCGTTTACAGGACTACATTTGTACTTCTACTACCGTCGCCAACCCCCCCATGCTTCGCCCACTCCTACTTCACATTCACCGTCTTCAGGTACACCCTATCCTTTAGCGGCTTATGTCTCTACTACTAATTTTTCTGCTGCTCATGCTAGGTTCTTGGCTTCTGTCACTGTGGGTCATGAACCCAGCTCTTACAGTGAGGCTGTTCGGGATGTGGTTTGGCGTGAGGCTATGGCCTCTGAAATCGCAGCTCTCGAACGCAACAAAACATGGGTTCTCTCTGAGCTTCCGCCTAATAAGTCCGCTATCGGTTGCAAATGGGTGTATCATCTCAAATACCATTCTGACGGTTCTATCGAGCGTCATAAAGCTCGTCTTGTGGTGCTTGGAAATAGACAAGTTGAAGGCCTTGACTTTCATGAGACTTTTGCCCCCGTTGCCAAGATGGTCACCGTTCACGTTTTCTTGTCTGTTGCAGCAATTAAAGGCTGGGAACTCCATCAAATGGACGTTCATAATGCCTTTCTGCATGGTGATTTGCATCAAGAAGTCTATATGAAGCTCCCTCCAAGCTTCTCTCCGACACGTCCTGGTCCCGTTTGTCGCCTTCAGAAGTCTGTGTATGGACTACGGCAAGCTCCCAGGAATTGGTTTGCTAAACTTGCAGCTGCTCTACGTGCATTCGGGTTCACCCAGAGTCAAACTGATTATTCTCTCTTTGTCTTTACTAGAGCACACATTACTCTGCATGTTCTGGTCTATGTGGATGACATGATAATTGCTGGCAACGATTCATCCGCCATCTCCAGATTCAAGGCTTATCTCAGTTCTTGTTTCTATATGAAGGATTTGGGGACGCTGAAATATTTTCTGGGCATTGAGGTTTCTCGCTCTTCTAAGGGCATCTTTCTGTCGCAGCGTAAATACGCACTTGATATCTTAGCCGAGTCTGGGCTTCTTGCAGGCCGCCCATGTGAGTTTCCTATGGATCAGAATCAGACTCTTGCTACTTCTACTAGTGAGCCATTTGATCACCCTGACCGCTTTCGCCGTCTCATAGGGTGTCTCATATATCTTACTATTACTCGTCCAGAGATCAGTTTCTCGGTTCACACTCTGGCTCAGTTTTTACAGGCCCCTAAGGTCGATCATTGGCATGCTGCAGTTCGTATTCTCAGATATCTTAAGAGTCATCCAGGTCGGGGATTGTTTCTATCGGCTTCCAGCTCCTTACAGCTTTTTGCCTATTGTGACTCTGATTGGGCTGCTTGTCCCTTGTCACGACGCTCTATTACTGGCTTCTTCGTTTCTCTTGGAGAGTCTCCTGTTTCCTGGAAGACGAAGAAGCAACATACTGTCTCTAGATCTTCTGCTGAAGCCGAGTATCGCTCCATGGCGTCTACTTGCTCTGAATTGATTTGGCTGAAGTCTCTCCTGTGTTCGCTTGGTGTACGTCATCCTACCCCTATTCGGCTATTTTGTGACAGCCAGGCATCACTCCATATAGCTGCTAATCCGGTGTTTCATGAGCGCACTAAACATATTGAGATCGATTGTCACTTTGTTCGTGATCTCATTTAGAATGGCACTATTGTTGCCTCTCATATTCGCTCTGCAGACCAGCTATCTGACATTTTCACAAAGCCCTTAGGTCGCCAACAATTTCAATTCCTTCTTCGCAAGTTGGGCATTCTGGATCTTCATGCTCCAACTTGAGGGGGAGTATTAGACATAAGGGTATATTGGTCTTTGTATAGGGGGTCCAAGCTAAATGTAATTGTATATATTCCTTTTTTGCTAATGAGAATCAACGAGTCTTTTGCCCTAAAATTGATTTGGCCGTTCCCTTTCATCTACCCTACAAGCTAGACTAAGCACGACAATCATAAGACGTCTCAAAACGATGTTAATCTAAGGTCAACAAACAAAAGTCCACAAACGCACACATAACACTAAGTCTAGTCCGAGGTCCAGTTAGTCTATCTTAAGAACTCACTTATCAAACAAGTCAGTAACACCATTAAAGTTATAAGAACAAACACAATCTCAAGTCTACCTACTCTCACACACGACCGCCTCCACACAACGCTATACTCCTCTTTACTTACATACTCGTACCCACACAAACACATAACCATACTCATTTTCCTAGTGAGGCGGAGCTTTAACCCTTCACTCTCATTGCACTCCTAACTGGTGATGCAACCCTACATCATCATTACTTCACTCTCATTGTACTCCTAACTGGTGATGAAACCCTACACCATCGATCATTACATACCTGCTCTCTCCAATCACCGAGAAAACACTTACACTCAATACACATACTCAATAAAGCATAGTTAAAACAGAAATGGACCACTTGTATTCAAATGCAACCCTTATAAAAATCCTTTCACGCATAGTACACATTATTAAAATTAAAACATTTCAAAAGTCGATGAGACTAGCTCTCAAAACCACCCCTACAATCACAATGTAAAACCTAACAAGTTAGAATAGAACCGAGCAAGTCGAAACTTACCTTTCTAAAGGATCTCTGCAACTTTTGAGACGATAACTAGATATCAAGAACGTGGACTTCCTGAATAGGATTGAATGCCGAGTCAATAAATCAAAGCCTATGGATTAACCAACTAGTATATAAGGACCCAACTTTAATTGCTTAATTAACTATTAATATCCATTAACTTCAAAAAACCAACTCTATAATTTAGGGCTGTGAATTTGATATCCGATCCGATGATCCGATCCGAGATATCCGCCGATCCGATCCGTTTTTATCCGTATCCAAATTAATCCGACTAAAATCGATCCGTATCCGATCCGATCCGCTATTTTTTCCGGATATTTGGATCGGATACGGATCGGAGTTTCAGATAAATGGATATCCGAAAATATCCGTATATATTAAATATATATTAATATATATATTTAAAAAATATATATGTAAATAAATACATGTTTTTAGCAAAAATTATATATGTATATATTTAAAAAATATATATGTATATATTTAAAAAATATATATGTATATATTTAAAAAATATATATGTATATATTTAAAAATATATATATGTAAATATAATTTTTAATTTATTAATTTAAGCAAGTTTAATTAAAATGGATCTTTTCGGATATCCGGGATATCCGCCATCGGATATCCGATCCGAACGGATATATTTTCTCGGATATATTTTCTCTTCCTCTGTACCCAAGGACCACAAAGTCAAATGATGAAATTTTGGTGGTCCTGTCTTATTCAGGATACCTACTGAGATTTTGTAAACCCAACCTAACTGCTCCATTTTCCTATTCTGCTCATCTTACAATTCTTCACTGCTTTAACCAGCTCTATGGAATTTTATTCTCTCATTCTACTAGTTTTTCTGCTAATATACCTTGCTGCCTCTGTCATCATATGCTCAACCCTGCCTCTGTTAAAATACTAGTTTTTGCTGCCTTTATACATATCTTCCCTTGTATTGCTTACTGCTTACTTGCTTGCTTCTTCTCTGTTCTGCACACAGGTTCCATTTATTGTCTAAATCAGTATATCAAAACAACCAGTCTGGGTTGCTGCTGAAACGAAGCCTCTCCCTTATGACACAAATGCAGAACTTACAAATGATACTACTGATGTTTGTAAATTTTTGTTGGAACACTGTTTTGCATCTAAGTTCAGTTGTTTTTAGACTTCTAAGCCACGCATGTCACCTCCTATTGTTTTTGCTCAAGCACTTTCCTCTTTTGCTGTTGTGTTTGGACCAGGACATTAAAATTGCTATAAACATGACTTTTTCATCCATGTCTGCTACTTTTCCTCTTTCTCCATTTATTTATCTAAGTATAGAATTTACAGCTCATTAGTTGTTCTTACCTTCCCATATTATTGTTATCTTTTTTGGAAATTATCATATTAACTTGTAATGTTGTTTGCTCCTTTATTGCATTCCAACACCTTTAGCCACTACGTTTTCCAATTTTTATGTTTTCAGTATTTCATAAATCATGGTGCTATGTCTTCACAATCACATGTTTGTTAGCCATAATATCAGTTCTTATTTGTTTTTCCCTTGTATAATTGTGTTACTTCAATATTCAATTCTACTCCTACAATTACATCTTAAATTTAATTTAAATTCCAATTTTTTTTTTTATCAATACCAGTCATCCAAAATTTGGCCGGGAACTTATCAGAGCAAATATTAACAGAAAATCTAGTAGAATAAGAAAATAAAATTCCTTAGTTAGACCTTGAACGATAACGACAGGGATAAGGAATTGAATCGTAAGGCAAACGAAAACCAGTAGCACAAACACTTTACAGAGCCATCGTTGCAGAAATGATGTCTGGAAAAAGGGCCAGTAAACGTCATTGGGTATTCATCAACAAAAGGAAACCCCAAGTAGAATCATCCATCATGATTTGAGTACTGACAACATACCTCTATTTCAACATTGAAATAGCTAAATCAAGTCCCTGCAAGCATCCACATCCAACGTATATAATCAACTTTTAAACTCCAGCATCATTCATAGCGACGTCATTAGAACATCCCGACTTGAAAGGCATACTAGTCACCCCCAAATGTCTGAGGACTTACTGCAGCAGCTGATAACTCAGTCTCAATATCTCTAGGACCATTGCTGTAATTAGAAAGCAAATTCTGGAGATCCTTCCCAGAATCAAATCCCCTTGAAAGTAATGTATCCGGAGCCAAACCATCCATCCCCGGAGCCAGGGGGAGACCATTTCTAGGATGAGATTGAACATCGCCATCTAAAGCAAAGTTAAGCAGTGAGAAATTCTGCTGAAGTCCATTGGCATCTAAACAATATGAAGTGGCAGAAGAGGATCCCTCCAACAAATCAACAACAGCTCCTTTAAACTTTGGTTGGTCAAGTACTTTTGTGCTGGGAATTTCATTTTTAATCCTACTGACAGGCTTCATCTGGAAGTCTTGAAACAAATTAGTTTCAGGTTCAACCACTGAATCTTCAACATTCATGCTTGGCACTTGCTGGTTTTTTAGGAAGTTTGATGGGGTATCTGATTTGTAGAAGGAGATGTAGAGCATGATGGAGGATCCACATCTGTGAGGACAGAATGAGGCCTTACAGCTGTAGGAGATTTCTGCACACCCTGAAGCTGGCTTGGAAGAATTTGGGGTGAATGCATTAGTGAAGGGGTTGGCATGCTGTCGACTGCTTGTGGCTGATACTGGGATAATGGACGCTGTGGCGTTAGCTGGTTTGTGTTTGAGTGTTGCTGCGTTGATTGAGGCTGTAAATGTTGGCTAACAGAAGAAAGAAAGTTCTGCTGCTGTTGCTGCACCGCTTGAGGCTGTAAAACAAAGTGTGATTAGAACTCTTTAAGCAGTAAATTGCTAGGCCAATAATCACAATTTGACAAATCTGTTCCTCTAGCACTTTTTACATACCCTGTTCTTGTCATTTCATATATGCCAGATTATAATCAATCCTATGATCTCCCCTAAGTCCGCCCTCTCCGATATGCCCTAATTCCGCCGATGTATGCAGAGATCAACAGATCAACCAAACTGAAATAGATTTTGAAACTCAAAACCCTAATTCCCGAAAAAAACACAGATTGATAACATTAAGGAGTTGTTTCATATTAATATTTTCTGTGTACATGTTGTTGTTTTATTTGTCAAATGTTTGGTATCAGTAGAGAGAAGCTAAAATTTCAATATTGACAACTGAGAGTCATAACATTCTTGCCACTTGTATTGACAGTCTTGGTTTTAAATAGATCAATACAAAAATAATGTCACATATCTGACATTTCATATCTTTTTTAACCCAAAATCAGACTCTACACTATCACCTGAAATCATGTAGGAAGGTTCTGCTGTGATAATCTTTGTAGCTCCTACTGTACGTTCGGCCAATAACTAAAAGAATGTGTCTCAAACGCTCACACACAGTCACACCTGAAAGAACTTCACTCTGGTCCAGCGGCCCCTTCGAGTTTAATTCCATTGATGGAGGAGGCGAAGAGCGGGCTTTTTCTGAAGCCATATTCAATCTCAAGGACCTTCCATCCACCTCCTAAAACAAAAAACAAAACGGACAAATCCATTAATGTCTTTAACATCATTTCACAACTTGATTTTATGGATTCAAGTAATGAATGCTAAAATTATACTCACCACTCCATTCATGTTGGCAATAGCAGTTCTTGCTTCCTCAGCTGATGAAAATGAAACAAATCCAAAACCTCGAGATTTTCCAGTCCCTCTCTCAAAGATTACCTTTGCACTCAGGAACTCTGGCTGATCTGAAAAGATGTCCCTAAGTGCCTGCGAAGTTCTATCCCAAGTAAGGTTACCGCCATATATCTTGTTAGGAGTGTCCATGAAAGTCTGGTAGCTGGTTTTAATTTTTGCCTCCAACACCTTCTGCTCACCTCCCCTAGGGACCTCTGGGAAGTTCACTTTCACTGTCCGACCTCCAAGTTGCTGCGAATACAACCCTTCTTATTCCCATTTAAAACAACAGATGCAACCAAAGTATTGTTCCAACAGAAACATCAAGTATAAGGCTTGGAAAATGATTTCAAACAATCCTTGCATTGGCAAAAGAAAATTCTACTATTTCAAATTTTAGTTTGTAAACAGCTTAATCCGAAACAATAAAATTACTACACATGGTAATTTTCAGTCGCATAGTTCACATGAATATATAGTTATGTTTTGAGAACACACATCTAATTTTTCTATACATCTGAATCTATTGTTTCATTGCAAGCCATCATCTAGCGTAAAACCTAGAGTTTTCCTGTGGCATAAAGATAAAGATTGACTGGTGTGCGCCTGGCATCTTTTCTTATACCAAAGCTGTCAAGTTCTAAAATCTCAAATTGTTCTTCTTCCAGTTGCTTCGAAATTCAAAATGCAAATAGTTCACGCTATTATAGCTCAAGTCACTTCACATATACCAGCTGAAATTCTGCAATTATAAGTCAGCAACTTCTAAACAAAAATGTCGAAAAATGTATCTGAAAGTATCATCCAGAGAACAGTGATTGCAAAGAAGGTAACTTACAGATGAATCAAACATCCGAATGGCCGTTTCGGCATTGGCAACAGTAGGTGACAAACGCAAATCCCCTACTCCTATCAGTCACAACGGAGGTAAATTTCCAGAAACCACATCACAACACAATTATCTAATTCATCAAACAAATCGGAGAGGGAGACTCAGCCGAGCAATGGAATCACGAAACAAACCTCAGCGGATCGAACAGAACCAGCCTCGACGAAAATATCGGCCAATTGAAGAGAAGTGATGTTATAGGGCAAATTCCCAACATAAAGCCTTCCATCCACAGAAGGAGCCGATTTCTTTCTCTCTACTTCAACTTTATCCTCCTCCTCCTCTTGTCCTTGCTCGTGTTCGTGCTCTAGCAATTGGTCGGTTTCTGATTCAGAGATCTCCGATTCTCCCTCTAGCTCAGCTCCTACTGGAGCTTTAAGGTCGTCGGAGGCAGCGGCTGAGCGGAAGCGGCGAACGGGAGAGAGAATTCGGAGAATTGGGAGGGGCAGTGATTGGGAAGTAAGGCTGAGAGATTTGGTAGCGGAGGACTGAGGCGCCCCCGTCAGATATGTAGAGTGGCCCGCTTTTTAGCTTTAGACTTGGCCGGGAGAATTTTAAAAAAGAATGACAAAAAAAAAAAAGCGGGCCGATTCTATTTGCACTCGAAATAGCCTCCCCGGGGAAACCCTAACCCCATCGATGGAAGCCACCGGAACGGAGAGCTAATCACCTGAACTTCCGTTCGGAACTTGAAAATTGTCCCGGCCGTCGATATCCCCCCTCACTTTCTCCACTTCTTCGTGTCTGCGGAAATGGAAGACATTGAAGATCTGTGTGTAGGAGATGGAGGCGTAGCTCCGGGGTTTCGATTGCCCGTCAATTCCGTTGGGATAAACCCTAAGAAAAGATCTACCAACTCTGATCTCAATAAGAAACAACAATCCCTCTCTCAACATCCGTTCCAATCTCTCAAAATCCCCGGCACACAGGCCTGTCTTTCTCTTTCTCACTCGATTCCGCTTTGTTTATCGCCATTCTCTCGCCGTTTATGCAATGCTTGCTGATTATATTCATCCTTGTTTCTGCAGACCCTTTATATAAAGACTTTTGGCTGCTCTCATAACCAGGCAAGTGTTTCTCTGTTCTTAATTTTCTTCGATCAAACTGTTGGGAGCTACAAATTACTCTTTTCCATTGTTGAATAAAGTTAACTGGAGCTTGGGCGTGGTTGGAATTAGTGTTCCTTATATTGGGAAGGATATAGGCAATGCTTGAATAACCAATCTTGCTGGACCATTTTAGTGCCATTATGTTACAGAGTGACAGTGAATATATGGCTGGCCAGCTTTCTGCATATGCTATTTATTGGCTGATGAGCCTGAAGAGGCGGACCTATGGCTTATAAATACATGAGTAGTATAAACCAGATCTTCTTTTTTTTTTTTTCAGCATTTTGAACTCCTTTATTGATCAAGATCTTTATTTTCATGTAATTCAGTGTTGTCTGTAAGAATAGCTGGGAGCATGTAGGTATCATGGCTGTAAACTAGCAACTCCATCAACTCCCAATGACAACCTTCATGACTTGATCATCTTTGTTGATCAATGTCTTTAAATATTAAAACGTATAGGATTGTAATCAACGGGGAGGGTCTTCTGAAATTCTATAAAATGTTATATTTAATTCATGTTATTACACTGTAGATGCACAGTTAAGAACCCGAGTCAGTCTGCCATGGACACTATAATCACAAAAGGCAAGGCTGCAAAAAACCCTTGGTGGTTGCAGGATGTGTACCTCAAGGAAGTAAGAACATTAAGGAGCTCGAAGGAGTTAGTATAGTTGGGGTCCAACAGATTGACCGTGTTGTTGAAGTTGTTGAAGAGACATTGAAAGGCCATGAGGTCCGACTTCTCACCCGTAGAACATTGCCAGCTCTTGACCTTCCCAAGGTATTCCATCTCATCTTTCTTGTCTTTCTTTTATATTTCTAAGAGCCTTAAAAAAAAATAGTTAATTGCATTAACAGGTGAGGAAGAACAAGTTTGTTGAGATTCTCCCATTTAATGTGGGATGCTTAGGTTTTTGTACGTACTGCAAAACAAAGCATGCACATGGACACTTGGGCAGCTATACTGTTGACAGCCTTGTAAGTATTCTATGTCTTTGGTGTTTATTCATGATAAGTCTTCTAGCTAGTTAAATAAATTATGATATTTCAAAATCAGGTCGGGCGTGTGAGATCAGTTATTGCAGACGGTGTTAGAGAGATATGGTTGAGTAATGAGGATACGGGAGCATATGGTACTTGCCGTAGAATCTTGTTTATGCAAACTCTATCAAAGTTCTGGGTTACTTGCCATTAGAGGGAAGCTCCGATTCTTCCTCTAGCTCAGCTTCTACTGAAAGCAATTGTTGCAGAGCTTCCCTCTAATGGAAGTACTATGCTTCGTGTTGGGATGACAAACCCCCCTTATATTTTAGAGCACCTTAAGGAAATGGGTGATATCCTTTGTCTTCCATGCGTGTATACATTTCTCCACGTTCCTGTTCATTCTGGAAGTGATGCTGTTTTAACGGTAAGTTCAAAGTATGGCTTTGATTTTGACTTACATCCTGTCCTTGATCTTTTCATTTTTCAAAATTTTGTGTGAACCATCACTGATTATATTGCTTGATTTGAACAGTAATCTTATTTCCTTTATATGATGAATTAGTTTATGATTTCTAACGTTCTATAGTTGTTGGCAGGCAATGAATCGAGAGTATAATGTAAATGAATTAAGGACTGTGGTGGACACATTGACGGAGCTTGTTCTAGGAATGCAGATTGCAACTGACATAATATGTGGATTTCCAGGTATGAATATGAAACAAACTTAAACCAGAAAAGGTGCAAATAATTATTAATACTATTGGTTTCTAATATCACTCTCATTTTATATTTTCAGGTGAAACTGGTGCTGATTTCGCTTAGACAGATGAGCTTCTCAAGGATTATAAGCTTGCTCAAGTTCACATTTCACAGTTCTATCTTCGGCCAGGTATGCCTGTTTCATCTCCTTGATGGCTGCAAATAATTCGTGGTTGATGTCAGTGTGAACATTTCTTAATGTAGGGACTCCTGCTGCAAGAATGAAGAAGGTTCCCAGTGCTGTGGTTAAGAGAAGGAGTCGGGAACTAACTGCAGTATTTGAATCGTTCTTCCCATACTATGGAATGACAGGCCAAACAGAGAGAATATGGATAACAGATATTGCTTCAGATGGAGACTATGGAGTTCATTTGGTATGCTTCTCTTCTCACGCTGTCAGTTTACAATCCATAATCTATGTTTGAGGATAGAACAACCGATGTTGAAATTCCCTGTTTTGGTTTAGGAAGATTCTTTTAGATTTTTAATTTCTTCTATTTAGGGCAATAATTTCTGAAATTAAGATTGTTATCCTATGCCAGGATAGAAAGACCATTCAATCATATGCACAATAAATTGTTGAGGATCTCAACCATCTGAGTTATGTTTGTCTTACAGGTAGGACATACAAAAGGATATATTCAGGTGCTGGTCATGGCTTCTGAAAGCCTCCTGGGCAGCTCTGCCATGGTAAGAATAACATCAGTTGGAAGGTGGTCGGTTTTCGGGGAGGTAATTGAAGTTCTTGAATCGGCGAGTAATGAGACCGCTCCAAAAGAAGAAACAAGGCCAATCCAGGAAAGCTGTTCATCTTCTTGTGCATGTTCTGGGGATGGGGAGCATACTAGTGCATCCAGTTGTGGTCCTTGTGGAATTGTATGCAGTGACAATAGCAATGAAAAGGTAGAAACTGGAAGCTTGCAGAAATATGGCAGTTGGCTGATGCGCCGAAAAAAGAACCAACCAGGAAACTGCCTTGAAAGTACAAACATAGGAACATATCACAAAAGAGGGAACAAGCAGACTGAGCCTTGTAGATAAGGCTCTGTTTGTTGGGGTGTTTCTGAGCTTTACAGTTATAGGATTGCTCTTTCGGATTGGTTTTCAGGCTGCAAACTCGGTATAAAAAGCAGTAGCAGTCTTGTTTGTACCGTTTGTTGTATTTCATACCTGACCTAAAACATGGAATTTTGCACCAAAATTAATTATCACATTTTCCATTTTATTCCTTGGATTGCCAAAAGTTCTGGCATTTGTATATTTAACATTTTGTTAAGAATAATGAAGATGTAGTACCCAACATTATTTGATGCGTCTATCAATACTATTGAATACATTTTGTCTATCCAGACAGTCTCATGTCATATGGCAGAATTTCACAATCAGATATCCAGAATACTGTCTTCTTCCTTGACAACACATCATGAGAAAAAAATGAAAAATCTAACCTGAAGAACAAAGACTAAAAACTTACACACCCAATTGGAGTTCTCAACATCACAAAAACAATGATACTGTACACTAAAGAGGTTACTAAATTGTCAGAAACAACCCCTGTCTGCCAACAAGTACAGAATACAGCAAACTTGAGCTGATTACAATGGCAAAGTGGGGAAAATAGGATCTACAGATGCAAAATACATTTCACCTTGCCTCCACAGTTTTGCAAGGTGATTGTAAGACGTTGTAAGCCTGTGAACTTCCTCAATCAGCCAAATACTCACTTCAGCTTTAGCAGGATGAATGATTGAATCCAGTGGCTGCATCCCATCCTCTGTATCCAGCCTAGCCTTGTCCCATTGTGTCAGAACAACATTCGTGAGGTAATCAGCCTAGCCTCTGTATCCTGCATTATCTTGGGAATCTATACACACCCTCAAAGGGAAGCATTGAAGAAGATGAGTAAATTAAGACTTCACCAGCTTCTCATTAACAAACACATTCACAAACTCGCAAATCTTGCCTGCTCTGCGCAACTTTCTTAGAGCATTTGCGAAAACCCAACGACAACAAAGAAGAAAAATGAAAGAAAACAAATATATCAGAAACAAAAATTTCAGGGGGTAGAACTACATACGATTGTTGAAGAAAAGAGGTACAATTTGGTTCTTCAACCATGCAGTTTTTTACCAAAAAATTACCTGAGGCCTTGTATGCTTGCCAAGAATAAGCCCATTGCATATAACAAGAAATGCATCTGGTGAATGCAATACCTCCCCTGTGAGATTCTGCAAGTCTTGGACACCTAACACGAAACACTGATAGCCAGTTGTGGAAAGTGTTAAGAAGCTACAATGTCAAAAGAACACACTTTAAACACAATAAAGCAATAGCAAAATATACAGGTCCAAATTTTTTTACCATAGATACTATTGGGGCCTCATCTTCGTCAGTTGTAACATGTGCCATCAGTGTCAGATTTTTTACAAGTCCACAAGATTCTCCTTCAGGAGTATCACACGGGCAAAGCATGCCCCACTACAAAAGAAAACAATACACTTGTAAAAAAAGCTGTTTTAAAAAAAAAAAATTCCATAAGCTCAAATAAATATCATATCTCCAAGAAAAACATTATGAGAAAATAGTAATGTCATACCTGACTAGGTTGCAATGCTCTAGGTCCACTTACTTTCCTCGACTTCTCAAATTGTGGAGAAATCGTTGTCATATATCCCATTGCACCAATGTAAGATAATCTAGATAGGACCTAGGTGTAAGAAGAAAAAATGTAGAAGGTGGATATAGTGTAAATTAAACAGAATGAAGTAGATTTAACAGAAGGAATGATCCTAACCTCTGAAACACCTCTCTTGACTACTCTGAACCGTCTGATACACCAGTTTCCTGTAGAAAGCGCCCTTTCAACTCCATCAGTGATCTTTTTACTCATTTTAATCTACAAAAGCCAAATGTACAGTATAATTTCATTGCCAGGTAAATGTACTTTATTATGTTAATGTATTTAGCAATGACACACAAATACATAAAGAAGAATTGTCACCAACAAGGCTATTAAAATCTTTATCCACATCTAATCAATGCATGCAAAAGAGAAAAACCACACATTTAAATCTTTATCTTCATTTATTATACTAATGCATTTAACAATCAGATTCTACCATGAAGAGGAAAAAACAGACGTCAGAACAGAACTAAATTCATAGAATTACTTAAAAGCCTGAACCTCCTTAATCACGGTCCTGAACAGATCAAATTTGCTAGTAGACCTCCTTGCTTTCAAATCCGAATTCCTCTTGACCTCATTATTCATTGTCTTGAACAAATCCTGCATCAAAAGGCAAAGAGCATTAGAACTGTGTGCACAATGTCATGGATGCAAGGTAATGACATAACTATACCTCAAACAGGATAGAGATCAACTGGCCAGAGAGCTCAAAACGCTTGTTCCCAACACAATCCTAATCAATGAAAATACAAAAGGTTGCGCTTTATGAAGCATTTCTCCAACTGATTAAGACATTCTGTGTCTTGAGGTATTAAAGGAAAAAAAAGCAACAAAGCATTTGGTACATTCAAACAAATTTTCCCGAACTAAGAGCATAATAACTTACTTTATCATCCACTGCTTCTTTGTTCAGGAATGCCTCCAACATGCGTCTCAGCATCACAGAAGCATATATGCACTTCTGATGGAAGTTCTTTTCCCGCACCTTTACAAGGAAAAAGCAGCACAGGGGATAAGATATAATAACTATTATTGCACTGTAAGAAACACTGATGCTGTTCTAATGTAACCATCTCTCCTGTTTTTTCTTTAACTACTAACTGGATTTTTGTGCGGATACCACAATAAGCAACGAAACTTTGGCTTTCATCCAAAATAACCCTTCAGAGTTCAAAGTGACTGAATAAGAGGAAGGAGGACTCTTAAATGCAAAATACCTATACATACGAACCGGAACATGAGCAATAAATGTATCTCCGAGGATTGCCATGGCCCTGTTTTGCAGAAAAATAAGGTGACTTTTTGACCTGCAGCATAAAATCAGCATTCCATTAGCACTCTAAAGTACAGTTTGTGTGGCTGAAATAGAGAACATAAAGAACTAAAGAAAGTAAAATTCAAACACAACTTTCTGTGAGCATCTTAAACTGAAATAATTACTTTTTCAACAGGACCTACAGGAAGGATAAAGAAGTTTTAAAGGTTTAATTATATAACCAGGCACAGAGCACCTTTGTCTCGAGATAATCCAATGCACATTGCTGTGTGAACACGTGTACATCTACACATTCCTACATGAAACACAAGTTAATGTTAGAAAAAGGAAAAAAAACAACTCTATTAAAAAAAATTAGAAAAAGCGACATGGACCAAATGAACCAGCACTGTTTTAATTCCAATTATATATACATACGTATATAGTTTTACCTCAAAAGATGGCAATAGTAAATCACTATAGCGAGGGTCCCTTCCAACCATTTGCACAATCTCTTGATCACTAACCATTCCCATAGCCTTCATCACCACCATTATCGGAACCTAAGACAAATAAGATTGGAATTAATCTAATCCCGTCTCACGAAAACATGACAGTAGTGAAGATGTCCCATTATAATCTATGTAACCTGGAAACTCTAATTGGACAGCTTTTGTTTCGTGTCGGCATCTCAGGAAAAGGAGAACCGGTAACTCATTTAAATTCCTAGTGTAGAACTCATTCAATTCATAGTGTAACACATTATAATAGTGATAAGTGTTACCTTCGACTGAAATTGATTTAATCGTAAATATATCCTCCCTTTTTCCAAGACAAAGACTGTTTTGGACCTTGTTGTTGCTGTGCTGCTAATCACGGATGCTATTAAACTGCAAAAGAGCACATAAATTCCACAGGTGAATTAGTTTAATCAACAACATGAGCCTAGGTAGCACAAACTTGGACAAAATACTAAGCCAACATGAGCAATCAGAAATCACAACAACAAAATAACATATCACTATTATAATGATTAGCAAATACTAACAAAATAGTAAAGTGTTTGCTAATGCTTCTAAAAGTAAAGTGTTTTTTGGTGGATTAAGGGCAGATGTTAAATCAGAGTATGAAACTTTGCTAGGCATTGCTCCTGGTCATTTCCCTATTAGGTATTTAGGCATCCCTCTCCACTCTAGGAGGCTTAAAGTTGGAGAGTATTCTCCCCTGCTGAATAGAATTATGTCAGTGCTGCAAAGACAGAATATGGCTAAGCTATCATATGCTGGAAGAACTCAGGTGATTAAAGCTGTGATTGAAGGGATTATTTCGTTCTGGATGCAGTCAATGGTGCTCCCTAAGAAGGTGATAAATAAGATCATTGCTTTCAGTAGAGCCTTTTTGTGGTCTGGATCTATTGAGGGGAAAAGAAGTCTGGTGGCTTGGATAAGTGTGTGCAAACCTGTGAAAGAAGGGGGTCTGAGTTTTAAGGAATTACTTTCCTTGAACAAAACTCTGATGTATAGACTGGCTTTTGATATTATTCGGGACAGGAGGAATTTATGGACTGATTGGGCTAAAAGGAACCTCTTGAAGAGAGGTTGTTTCTGGCAGATAAGTTCTTCTTCTAGTGATTCCTGGCTTTGGAAATACTTGCTGAAAATTAGGGATCATTTGATTGTCAAGTTGAACCTGCAAGCTGAGATTCAGAGGGATAGAAACCTTGTCCCTATCAAGCTTATTGATAAGAGAGGAAAGTTTAATACGGCTGAAGTTTATGATCTCCTTACGCACCATTCTGTGGGAAAAGATTGGAATGTTATGGTTTGGAAAGGAGTTCATTCTAAAAGATGGAGTTTCCATGCGTGGCTGGCCACCTTGAATAAACTCCCAACAGCTGCCAAGATGTATAGGTATGGGCTGATTGATAACAGTATTTGCTGCTTATGCAGTACGGAGGAAGAAAATGAGAGCCACCTATGGTTTAGGTGTAGCTTTGTGGAGCAGGTTGCTGATATTGTTCTTCGTTGGGCAGGGATTAATGTCAGATGGGGTTGCCTTAGAGACTGCTGGGAATGGTTCTTGCAAAGTGATAAAAAGAGCTCAAATATTTTCCTTTCTAAGCTACTGGCAGTGATGGGTATCCTCTATTTCACTTGGAAGGCCAGGAATGATTTAATCTTCAGGCAAGTTCAAGTAAATGTTACTACTGTGGCTCAACATATTATTGAAGAATGCAAGCTAAGAATCTTGGCCAAGTTGAAGATTGATGGTAGGAGAGGCACAGCTCTAAGGAGAAGACTGAGACTTTAATTTGGTTTCCTGATTCTTGGGTTTTTGGGTTGGGTTGGTCTTTTGATTTGGAACACTATCTCCCCTCTTCACCTTTGCTGAGTGCGCTAGCAGGGCTATCATGAGGACGCAAAGGTGGGTTTGGCCTTTGTTTATGCATCGAGACCTTAGGAAGGATCGGGGTATCCTTTCTTCGGTCCTTGCAGGGCGTTCGAGATGGTGTTCTGTTTTGGGAGCTTTTGGGAGTTTGCTGTTTTGTGGGTAGACTTGTTGTGCGATCTGCTCCCCTCTCAGTAATTGTGGAGTGAGTGTTGCAGAGGCATGTTCATGAGGAAACAATTTACAGGTTTGTTCCAAATATATGCATCGTGATTCTAGCAGTGGAGAGTGATTTTCATGTGGACCTGCTACTAGAATCCTTGCAGGAAGTTCGAGCAGATCTTAGGCTTTTTGATGTATTTGGTTTTAGTGATCTGGTGTGTTTTGTGGTTTTGTTGCTCGAAAGACATTGTTCTTCTTCCTCTTTCTATAAATTTTTACCATTTGCAAAAATACTAACAAAATATGCACAGTATCACTATTACTTTCCCTATTTTTTTCTTTTATTTGTTAGATCCCTTTTTTCTTTGCCTTTACGAGTAATGATTAGCAAACTTGGACACGGCAAGACAGCAAAATAACATAAGATGTACGTTAGTTAACATATGAATGAGACAGTAATCAAATACTAACAAAATATGCACAGTATTATGAAAATATAAAGTGTTTGAATCCAACATAGAAATACTGACCACTGATTTTCAAAGTGTAAAAAAACTAAGATAATTTAGTCTGAATAGATGTGCAATGTGCATTAATAATAATTGGAGCTAATGCTCTCACAAATAACAGCATGAAGATGCTAAAGCATGGTTGGGAAATGATTATAAAATCCACCTAACAACAATGTTAGAAAAAAGCCTACTACTCACAAAGTAAGTACTTTATTTATGACATGAAATTGAACAGAAATAAGCTGTAATTATTCCTGGACTTATTACACTCAACAGATCTTTACTGATAAAACAGAAAAGATAAGTGTATAAGGACCTTGAGAGTAACACTCTCACTTTGCAAATTAAACGCTAAATTATTATAAACCTGGTGAAATACCCGTAATGGTATACAAGGCAAGTACTTAATTCATGATATGAAACTGAATTACACACTTGGAAGAAAGAACTAGAGGGAAAATCAAGCTACTCACTTCCCCTTCTTATCAACATCAGTTATTATTCTGTTGTTTGACAATTGGTCTTGTATTAAAATCACCTAGAAAACAACAATAAGTCAATGTACAGTTCCATCCCCAAATCATGAACAACTGCATGACATACAAATTTAGAAAGAATAAAATCACCTTTTCGGTTCCTTTTACAACTAAATAGCCTCCGGGATCAAGGGGGCATTCACCTATATATTATATATTTTAAGAAAAACAGCCATCAGAAATGAAAAACATCAACATTAACATTTACAGAGAACTTTTTTAGCCATGGTAACTTAAGACAATTAACAAGAAAGAAACAGCCAAACAATCAAGTTTAAATGTACCTAATCTTGCAAGCTCAGACTCATCCTTTCCATACAGATTACAGCAACAACTTTGTAGCATTACTGGCATTTTACCTACGATTACATCCTTCTGCAAAATGAAACAAAAGGAAGATAATGAGAGGGATATTGAACAAGAGAGAAGACAACCAGTCCTTATTAATATTCTCATTATGAATTAAAGGACATGACTATTCACTATAAAGATACCTTCTATAGTTCTTTTCGAACCAAAAATAAATAAAAATACCTCATATTCTATGTGTTTTGTACCATTAAATTCCCTTACACATTCTACATCAACAGATATCTTAGCTGCATACCTGAAAACAACAAAGAAATTGAATTGGTGTCATAAGAGCCACATTTGAGCCAATAGCATTTTGACAAACTTCATTCCGTGTGCATGAAAAAAGATGAAGCATCCATCCAGAATACAGAAAATAATATGTGCACATATATAAATAGTAAAACACACTTGTGTACTTTAGTTGGACAAAAGAGTCAAAAATTCAACATGTCTTAAAGTAAAAATATTTTTTCATAAATCTTTATTTATGTAGCCGAAAAAGGATCTATTACTAATATCAAGTTCAAGCACTATACAAAATGCAAATAGAACAGAAAAGTAGCAATCCTAATAAAATTTACATCTCAATTTCTGAAAAGAAAATAGAAATATATGTGCAGTAAGCAGAAACTCCTCCAAGTCACTAGCAAACTATGTAAGAGCCTGGGCAATATTAAACACAAGATTTTGTTCTTGTAAAAATCCAACAGCTGCATCTGTTAGTCAGATAGGCATGTAAAGTGGCTCAGGACAAGATTCGAGCATTGAAAGATTTTCCAAAATGGAAGCAAAGAAAATAATTATGGACAAGATTTGAGCATTGAAAGATTTAGTGAAATCGTTTCTCTAAAATAACAAAAGCTGAATCTGCAAATGAGTCGACTAAATTGGGAGAATCACCCCATTAAGGGACCTCTATTGTACCTGAACACCACGTATAGCGACTCTAAGTGATCGAAATAGACGAGAAATCGAACAAAAAAGGGGTGAAAAAGGAATAAGTTAGATTTCATTATTTAACCTAACAAGTACCAGTTGATGAGCCAGGGCCTAAATTTGAAACTGAAAATGCAAAAGTAGCACCTTGCCCGTTAAGTTAGACACCAAAACGAATCTAAGATTCATTAAAGCAAACAAACTTCATAATCACCAACTCAACATCGAAATTAATAGAAAATGTATATATTATCTACACATTCGTCTGGCTGGTAGCTAAGCCTACAGGAATCTAAAGGTGACTACCCGATAATCATGATAGTGCAAATACAGTTGCACAATAGTGTAGAACAAAACGGGGTTTTATAGTCCTTTTGGTGTGTAATAACACAAGCCTTCAGAGTTACTCTGGAGGAATCAAACGGTTGAATAGAACGAGGAAAGTTTGTTCAGGGGCAATATACAGAAAACCCAAATCTGCGCGGATAACCCAAATCTGCTTCGCGAGCAAACAGCCCTTTCCCCTGCACACAGAAAGGCATCAGGAAATTTAAAGATGTGTGTTAAATAGAAGAAATGAATAAAACTTACCATGCCCTGAAACCAAATTCAGTACCTTGCCACTGAGTTGCAGAAGCTGGACCTCAACCCATTGAGGGTTTTTAAATCCAAACTCGGCTATTCTTCCTTGGCCTTTGTAGCTTGAAACCTGGGATTTTGAGAAACCACAGGGTGAGTTTGCAATAGCTTAAGTACCAAATGCAACATGAAGCACCCAAAGTTCGAAAATGGGAATGTTTTACATTAGTAGCCATTTAGCCCTCCAATCAGTAACCAGTAAGGACTTCATCACCTTAGTTTCTGGGCATTGTTACATTTCATTTCAGACAATATTCATTCTAAATTTGAACTTGATAGCACGGCACTTAGGTCATTTCATTAAGAGAATATTCAAATACGGATGAATTTAGCATTATCAGAGATGAGATAATCATGCATGACAGCAAGTGCACCAAGATGAATTACAGAAGAGACTTTTGAAGTAGGACTTACCACTCCCAGCTCATCCGGATACATTCCTCGGTTGGAGACACGGCTCCCTTTTCCAATCTTGGCTCGGACGGTGACCTGTTTGAACAGCAAAAATGATAAATACACGTATAATTGCCACGTCATTAACTTGAGCAGAGCAGAGAGAAAAGCATTTTCACCTGGCCAGCAGGAACATTCAAATCCCCAGTAAGCTTAACTGCTCGACATATTCGAAGAACTCTACATCCTCTGGCTCGTCAAAGGTTTTTCCACTATTCCAGTGCCCATATTTAGGCCTTAGTTGAACCACCTCAGGCCCATAGGGGCCAAAAGAACCAACATATAAGCCTAAGATATAAATGAAATAATCATCATTAAGGTGAGAGGCTATTGGGATCAGTCAATATGGCTGCTAATAACCAAGTACCAGAGGGTCAACATATAGAGACTCGCAAGCGGAATCTGATCTGATTTGTCATATCCGGATGGGATGTCCAATAATTTATGTGCAACTTTACTAGTAAGCCTAAAGCAATGAAGGGCTCAAAGAGAAATGAAACAAATTACCTTCAAATGGATCCAGGTTTCCTTTGGATGTGTTAATTTTACAAAATGTTGTATACTCGGATCAAATTGGACATGATTTCAGCTACAGCATCCTTGGATGTAGACTCGGCAATAGCCGATTTTATCTTGGAAGGAAAGTCCTCCTTTTCAGTTGCATCTTCAAGTTGAAACTGTAAAAGCAACATAACCAAAAATGTTGATCAGACCTATTCGTATACAGAGGTGATTTGAATTCAAAGACAAGACATTCAATCAAAGTTGAACAGCCCAAATTTCGGCAAAATGAAAGAATCAACCTTGAGAATAGAAACGTAGCTCTCTCAATTTCAGAGAAATAGCGGGTCCACCTGTTCCAATCCCATGGGGAACCACAAACGTGGCTAGCGGAGCCGTCAAGACTACATCGACAGCATAACGAATAAGAGTTCCGCCATTCATTAACAGACCTAGAAAGCCTGCGGGAAGAAGAAAATGGCCTGCAATTGAGAACGGATTTTTTAGGGAAACAGTGGGTGTAGAGATATGAGCATGTCGATTGGGCGATTGGGGAGGTGCGAATCGTTCCCGAGGGATTCGACACCGCCATCAGTTCTTGTTCTTCCTCCTTCTGGATAGGACCTAATTTAATTTGGGCTCTTTGTGGAGGACACTTTTACGATTTTACCCTTGTTCGGGAATAAAACCCCACTCAACCACCCAACACTAAGGTCGTAGAGAGGGAGATTCCGACCAACATCCCACCCACCTCCACCGCTCCCGCTCGCGAGCTCTTCGCCTTCTTCGAGTCCGCGATCGGAAGAGATTCCGTCTCAAACATCCCACATGAAGACATTATAATCAGGCCTGTGGAGCCCGAGAACAGGGGCCGGAGTGGGACGCTCCATGTGGGTTTGATTGATGGTGGATGAGAAGACTATGTGTGTGATCGACACGTGGGAGTCGGTCAAGGCCTCCGTTATGCCGGAGCGCAATTGTACCATGGCGGCAGAGCTTCCGTTTACTCATGTCTCTGAGGCTTGTGGCCAGTTGTGGGTATCATGTTTGTTTGTTGTTGTTGTTGTTTTGTGCTGTTGGGTTTGTCCTTTGGTATAGTTTGTCAGGACTCAAATTGATAATGGGTGTCAAAAAATATTGCAAGTGCTAGCGAGTATGGATTTGAAATCCATCAATGTGAAGATTTGCTCACAGAAATTGGGTGCCAGGGGTTCATCCCTGATCTTAGTGCTTCTGTAGTAATGCATGTGGTGATCTATGTTTATACGGAAACGGGGAAACACATGAATTTTTAAGTTGTTAGACACCAATAGGACAGTCATCTGTCATCTGCTGTGAAATTCCTGAAGGATCAGTGGCATTAGATATTTTTTCAAGTCTTCCTTGCTATAAGACAGATTTAAAAGATCTCATACTGGAAGAGTGGGAGGAATTTTCTTCTGCATCTGGGCTGGTTCCGCTCTTAATTCATTCATGAAGCTTCAGCCTTTGCAGCTCATGCTTCTGATTTCATGAGAGTTACCTTTGTAGATGAAAATTTGGGGAAAGGGTCAGCCTCATTTTGTCTCCACCAGTATCCAACAAGGCTTCTTTTCAAGGCCGCTCAGAACAAGCCTATATGACCCGATTTTGTCCATTCTCAGAGAAGGACTTGTTATTGGAAACAAGAAGAAGTTTGAGTTCTTAGCCTTCTCAGCAAGTCAACTCCGCTCCAATTCGGTTTGGATGTTTGCTTCCAATGATGAAGTGAAAGCCGAAGACGTTCGTGAGTGGATGGGTAGCTCTAGCAAGATCCGGAGTGTATCTAAGTGTGCAGCAAGAATGGGTCAACTTTTTAGTTCATCTAAACAGACCATGGTTGTCCCAGTCCAAGATGTGGAGGCCATTCCTGATGTTAAAGTCACTACTGATGGAATGCCATATTGCTTTTCAGATGGAATTGGAATAAATTCCTTGTCGTTTGCTAGACAAGTTGCACAGAAATGTGGCTTGAGCCATATTACATCAGCCTTCCAAATAAGGTATGGTGGCTACAAAGGTGTTTTATAGCTGTAGACCGTAATTCATTCAGGAAGCTGTCGTTAACCCGTTGCGTAGTAGCATGCTGAAATTCAAATCAAGAAACCGAATCTCAATGTCACCAAATCCAGTGAGTCAATGCCTTGTTATTTGAACCGAGAAATTGTTGTTCTTTTATCTACAATAGGGGTTGAGGATAAATCCTTTGAGGGCTTACTGGAGATGCAAATGCAGCTTCTTGGAAGTATGATGACCAGTAAAGAGGCGGCTTTAGCTGTTCTTGAATCTATGAGTTTAACAGAGGGAAAGTCTATCTTGCCTAAGATGTTGCGCTGTGGTTATGAGCCAAAAGCTGAGCCTTATCTTTCAATGATGCTTCATGCCTATCTTGAGAACCAGTTGTTTGATACTAGATATAGGTGTAGGCTGTAAGTTCCCAAGGGGCGTATTCTTCTTGATTGCTTGGGTGAGACGGGAGTTTTGGAGTATGGGCAGATTTTCGTAAGGATAACTCTGACAAAATCCGAGCTGGAGTCTGTGAATCAGAGTTATTTCCAGAAGCTTGACGAGAAAACAGCAATTCTCAAAAAAGGGAAAGTGGTGGTGACTAAAAACCCATGTCTTCATCCTGGTGATGTCAGAGTGCTAGAGGCTGTATATGAATTGGCATTGGTGGAGAAGGCCATTGCAGATTGCCTCGTTTTTCCTCAGAAAGGAGAGAGGTTTGTATCTTTCTTGCATTCATAGTTCATTATTTGATTATCTATCTTAAAATCAAGTCTATTTTCTAATTTTTCAGATGCTTAAAAGTGTTGCAATCCAAACACAATAAATCTGAAAGGATAGACCTTTATTATCCAGTGAGACTGCTTTTGAGATAGACCTTAGGAAATATAATAATTCAATCTGTTTTATATCAGTTCAGTGTCAAGCTGTCCATACTTGATCAAAAGAACTATGCTTTTTTGGTATCTTTAATATGATTGTCTTGAGAAATTTTCAGCTGCATATTTAATTCTTTATTTTTAACCTCTTAGGTCCTTTAAAATGTGATGGTTACATAATCAGGAGAATACAATTGAAGTGCTATTATTGTAGGCCTCACCCCAATGAATGCTCTGTTGGTGATCTTGATGGCGACCTTTACTTCGTTTCCTGGGATGAAAATCTTCGCCCTTCACGAACAGTCCCTCCCATGGACTACACTGCACGCAGACCTCGTATCATGGACCATGATGTGACATTAGAGGTAATCTTATCTAGTTCCTTTGTTCTAATCTTTTTATTTCAATTTCATTGAACTACTTCAGATTTATGGAAATCCAAACTTATCAATAGGCTTTATGTAATTTTGCAGGAGATTCAGCAATTCTTTGTTCATTACATGATCAACGACTCGCTGGGAGCAATCTCCACTGCTCAGGGAGAGTGCATGCTGATCGTGACCCCGAGAAAGCCATGAGCTCCAAATGTCTACAGCTCCATGGCAGTCGACTTTGCCAAAAACGGGGCCCCAGCTGAAATGCCGAGATCCTTGAAACCCAGAGAATACCCAGATTTCATGGAAAGGTACGACAAACCAATGTACACGTCCCAAGGCGTCCTAGGTAAACTCTACCGAACAACTGTAGCATTAACTTCTCAGTCAACATTAAACTTCACCTGGTCCAAAGAGAAAGCAGAAGCCTTATACGACAAAGATCTAGAAGTTTCCGGTTTTGAGGACTTTGTCAAGGCTGCTAGGGAATGCAAGGAAATGTACCTGGAAAAGATGAACGCGCTGATGTTGTTCTATGGGGCGACATGTGAGAATGAGATTCTGACTGGGAACTTGAAGAGGCATTCTGGGTTTCTTCAGAGGGATAATAGGAGGTATTTGGAGGTGAAAGATAGGATCTTGGAGTCAATTAAGAGCTTACACAGGGAAGCCAAGGGCTGGTTTGAGGCTAGTTGTAGTGCTCAGGAAAGGCAACAGATGGCATCTGCTTGGTATCATGTGACTTACCATCCCTCTCAGGTTTATGACAGTGATAATTGTGTTGGCTTTCCTTGGATAGTTGGTGATATTGGATAGTTGGTGATATACCTTGATCAATATCAAGTCTTGCACTCAGCAAAAGAAAGCAACTTAGGCTTGTATCCAAAATCCAGTCTGTATTTTCAGTATCTGTCATGGTGTATCATATGATCCTAAAATGCAGGTGAATTGTAATGAAGACTGCTGAAAGAATTGCCTGATTTCATCTAAAGAAAGTAACTACAAGTCTAGAATTCTTTTGTTTGCTTGTTTGATCCATGAGCTATAATTTATACTAAGAACAGTTGACCTACACATTTAGGAGACTCTTCCCTTCCAACCATTAAAAAACCTGCCAGCTTACAAGCTAATTGAGTTTGAAAAAATGAACCAATTTGGCAAAATGCACTAGGCGCTATACTATATACGTTATATATACTATACATTGTTAAATTCATATAGATACGCCAGAATTCTTCATTCTTCATCCTTGTTCATCAGAAACTGTAGCAAGTCCTTGCAGAAGACCGACAACATAGCTGGGGTCATCAAGATAGTATTGGGCTTTGGGCCTATCGTGCACGCGAATACCTCTCGGCCCAATCCAATAGAGGCCGACATTTTGGAGATGCTCTCGAACATGTCCTCGTCAGATTGATCGTCCCCTATGCACAACAAAAAATCAGGCACCTGCCCATCTCCAATCACTCTTTTCAGCACATGCTCCACAGCCAATCCTGTGCTAACTCCCTGTTTCATTTTCAAGTCAGGACTTCAAAACTACCCTCATAATGCATTATCTCGCATTATAATGGAAGTTGCATTATAATGCATTATATCCTACGCAAACTAAGGAGTCACAATACCTGTGGCTTGACTTCAACAATATGGTTTCCTCTGGTGACCACAACCGGCTCATTCGCAAGAACGCTTTCGAGGTGGTCAAGAACTCGGGATTAGCATCTCCGTATTGCCAAACCAATGCACTCTCCTTGACCTCAACGTACGAGCCATCCGTCGCCTCGGTATACAGCTTCATCACAGACTCTGCACTTTTCTTCCAGTCGCCGTCATGAAAATGTCCGCATTTTGGGCTGCTTTCCCACTCCGTCGTCTTCGCCCACCTGCAAAAATATAGTTAGCAGAAAGGAACACACTTTAACTAACCTATTGTAGTTATATTCTTGTAAGGGAAATAATGCCTTTTCTCATCCACATGTTGTTTGTAACAGTTCTTGGGATTCAGAGATATGAATACATTCCATTCTTGTCCAAATGATAGTACATACACAAAAGATAGCTTTCTAACTAAACTTGTCATTATCCTGGATTGAATAATGCACATACTACCAAACTATAAAAATCCTAAGATAGTAAGTCTAATGGAATCTTTCCAAAACAGGATCTTTAACCGTAATATAAGCAGGGAAGAAAGAGCAATACCTCAAGAAGAACCCATGCTCAGCAGCAATTCCCAGATTCTCGCATTCCCCGAACCACTCAGCCAACTGATCGCGTCTCCTTCCACTAACAATGAAGACCGTGTTCTTGGGTTCACGACATATTCTGTTGAGAACCGAGACGAGTTCAGAGCTTGGCGATTGAGAGGTTGAGCAACACAATCGATATCGTGCCATCGTAATCCAAAAATAAAGCCCTCCTCTTTGCCGCCAAATAAGTACCGCGAATCAATTTCCGAATTGAGCCTCCTAAAACCCGGTGGCAATGCCATAACCCGGAAAGTCGGGCCAAAGCCGAGGCCCCAACACTGCATGCTAGCATTATCACTACAAAACCGCTCCAAATCCCGCATAAAGCTACGGGACCAGTAATAACCGTCATGAGAACTCACATACCGGTAATGCTTCTCGTGTCGAAGCTCCTTGTCAGTATCACTCTTAAATACAGCGCTCCTTATCGCTTCCGCCACGTCAGTGAAGTTCCATGTGTTAACCCTGATGGCCCCACTTATAGAAGGAGAGCAACCCACAAACTCCGAGACGACCAACATGCTAGACCGAGGAGAATCAGTCGAGATTCCGAACGCCTCATCCATCCTAGGATATCCTTGCCTGCATATTGTATATTCATATGGGACCAGATTTAGACCATCTCTCACTGCGTTCAGAATGCAACAATCAGCCCGGGCATAGTATGCAGCCTTCTCGAAATAGGATAGTGGATAGTCAACCAACACCACGGGTTGGTGTTGACCCGGTTGATCACTGCATGCGTCGTTTATCCTCTGTGCGATCTCGTATGTCTCGGTCTTGGCTTCTTGTAGGTCTTTTCCTGTGGTTCTTGCAGGATTTATGATTTGTACCATGACAATTTTCCCTCGGATATTGGGATCCTGTTGTAGTAAGGGCTCCACAGCAAGGAGTTTCAAGCTGATTCCTTTGAAGATATCCATGTGATCAACACCAAGAGTGACCCTTTTGCCCTTGGATTTGTTTTGCCTTGTCATATGCCAAAGGATGGTTTAACGCTGCCTCCAAGTGGCCTAAATGGATCCCAACCGGCAATATCTTCACATATATTGTTCTGACAAAGTAGTCTATTCCAAGAAACCCTCTCTTTGATTCATAATCCAAGCCAAGCATCCGACTACACCAAGCCAAGAAGTGTCGAGCATAGTCAAACGTACGGAAACCGATGAGATCAGAGTTCAAAAGCGCTTTCAAGATCTCGTCTCGTGCAGGAAGAGTCCTGTAGATATCAGCTGATGGAAATGGACTGTGCAAGAAAAACCCAATCTTAGCGGTATGAAACCGTCTCCTCAAGAAAGTCGGTACGAGCATGAGATGGTAATCATGGACCCACACAAAATCCTCCCCGGGGTTCAGCACATGAATGATCTTATCAGCAAAGGTCAGATTGGCAGTACGATACGCTTTCTAAAGCTCCCCATCAAAGCGCATGCCCCTGTCCGAGCACATTGGCAACATGTAATGGAACAGTGGCCAAAGATACTGCTTACAGAAGCCATGGTAGAACTTTGTTTGAAGCTCTTGTGGGAGAAAAGTTGGAACGCACTTGAACTCTTCTAGAAGCTTCACAGCAACCTCTTCTTGGTCTGCAGGGTCAACATTGACAGTCAAAGAGCCCACGTAGAAAACATCGGTTTCAGGTGAAAACCCGTCTTTCATGTGCAGGTAAAGCGAATCATGGTCAAAATCCAAGGACCATGCGTTCTTCTGCTGGTCTTTCTGAGCTTTTATTGGAAGAAAGTTAGCCACTAGAATTACTCTATGAGGCAGCCCGCATCTGAATTTCCAGAATTGCCAGTGTTGACATCCGGGTCTAATCGAGTTCTGTGGGAATCCGAGAATCCAGGAACCAGTTGAGAAGATTGCAAAACATGGAGGAGATCACCGGGAACTAAGCCCAAAATTCCTTCATGACTTGACATGGCTGTCAAAGAAAGAAAATTTGAAGTTTAAAACCAAATCCATCACAATGATGAACCAACAATAATAACAAACACCGACGTAATAAATGCAGTGAACAAGCAAATAAACCAAAAATGATCAATCAATCATGGTCACAAACAATAGCAGAAAGGATGTATGCTTGTCATATGAAATTCTACCTCAAGATAGTAATTTTCTGAATGAGCATTAAGTACAATACAACTAGGCCTGTCCAAACCAGCTCAAGAAAGCAAATTGAACTCCACATTCAAACACTGAAAGCTACTATGAATAATTTAATGAGAATCTGACAGCTTTGTTAGAAAGATTTATGCAGAAGCAGCCGTGGTGTCACAGCCAACAAATGTGGACAGAAAATTGTAATTGAATGTGAACAGCACATTTAAAGAAAGAATACAAGAAGTTCACCAAACTCCATGCCAACAAACCATGTAGTGTGTAACCAATTCTTGTGGCAACCAATTTGAAATATCTAAAAATTCTGTAATTTGTGGAAGTACCAAGAAAATGAGTCTATTGTCAGATCAACAATCTGAGTTGGTAACCACATTATAGTACACACAAAGTACAAGTGCCATGGAATAACTTCCAAATAAATTTCATTTTCTGCATTCAAGCAAACACCCAAAGTTTTACTTGGTACATAAAAGGAGAGATCATTACTTGTTGACATAACTTGAACGAACATAAGTATAAATACTCGTGTAATAGAACTAGTATATGACATCACAAACACATGCCTCATGGCTGCCTATAAAGGAAGATGGTGAACATTTAGCTGAAATTATCACTTGTGTAGCCTATATTCCTTATATACATAATTCTAGGATAAAAAAATGTTCATATGGAGCCAGATATCCCCCATCTAAGAAACCAGAGGAGCCAAAACACACGCCAACAATCCAATAAGCAACAGTCCATCTGATATGAAAGTCCATAAGAGTACCATAATGGACTGAAGAGCAAGGAAATCATGCAGATTTACCTGATAATTACAACTGATGGGGTAGCGAGATGGTTTAATAATTACCGCCAATACTGGGCCCATCTATGAACCGTCTCCACCATTTGTGGGAAGATGGCGCTCGCACTGTCATTGATGAGATCTTGGAAGAAATGAATGCTGGCCTCATCATCTAGATCAAGCCGGAACTTCTCATGGAGCTGCATCCGTTGAGAAGATCGTGGAGTGAAGCAGTAAAAAACATGTTCACTGTATACCACCAGGAAATACCTATTTACCTTAAGGATGCCCTTTTCAGGATCAGAAGCAATATCAGGAATATTGGAGCCCGCCATCAGGTAGAAAAGATTCAAGATTAGGTTGCTAGACTTGTGTAGTATATTACAAGCTTCACAACAGTACTGTTTGAACCTTGTGTAGTATGGGCTGTAGTTAAAAGATTTGGAGTTAGCTACAGTCTGAAGGTTTCAAAGAATGGCACTGCAGTATATATAGCACCTATAAATCCTCGAAACAAATCTCCTCCATTTATAATGGATGCACAAGATAAATAACACCTAAAATCTACCTGAATTAAACATAAATCAGATATTGGAAAACCTGATGGTATACTGAAAAGTGCCTATATATAGAAACGCTGCATACGCAAAATGCTATGATATTGGAAATCAAATTGATAGCGGAAACTGTACGTGAGTACATGCCTCCCAGTAGACAAGTGATAGGTCAATACGCATTCTTGAAACGCTATTGCTAAACAAAACCTGCAACGCAAATTAGAATCTTATTTTATCAGGTTGGAAAGGATATTGCATAAGCACAAACTTATACATTGCTTCTGTAGCTAAAAGTATGTAGCACATGTAACACAATAAGGCACTGCAGAAAGCAAGTTCTGATCACAAAAACTTGACATGTTGTTCAGTGGCTGTTCAATATCAATAGATAAGTATTCTTTCCCGCAATAAGGAGACCAAACCAACAAAGCTAGCTTCTTCTGTTATGTTTACAAGTACAAGGAGTCCAAGAAAACCAACAAAGACCAGATATTCTTTCCCTCATCGCAAGGAAAAACAGATGAATACCTGCAAAGCCACAAATGGATGCAAAAAGCAGAAATGCACACTATGGTAAACCTCTAAGGCTGACATTCATGTATGGTGCATGTGCTGCTTGCCTCTAACATAAATCTTGATCATAAGTATAGTGTATGGAAGGGAACTACTACTACTCTGTGGTTCATCCTGATCCACAACTGGCTAATCCAACTTTATACTCAATTCAGAAAGAATCACCTAATAGAAAAGGTCATCCAATTTTTGATAGTATTTGCTTCACAGATTCTTTGCTTTGAAGAAAACCAAAGTTAGAAGTAGCATCACTGATAAAGGAAAATCATCAGTTCTAAGCCTAGAGTCTCACTGAGCAGGAAAGCAGAACTGCAGAAGATCAAGAATTCACATCACACGAAAGGAGTATAACTTTACTTATCACTCAATTACGTGTTTGTGATTATTACAAAAATTACACATGTATATATAACCTAGGATGCCTTCAATAAAATAATAAAGTGGCCATGATAACAAGTTAACAACGTAGCTATCTTCGGATATTGTGATTGGTATATCCATATATTTCAATATATTGTTAATATAAACTTTATGACATCTCATATGAAATAATGAAATCAACATCATACATCAACATCAATTACCCAGTATTTTCCGCACTAGCGGATTCTGGGGGGTCAAGATGGGGGCATTCCGTACCTGGTAAACCAGAGGAGTGCGCCCGAAAGACCCAAAGAAAACTGGAACTCAGTTATGTGACAATCATAACTGAATTTAGTTAAAATGCACCAAAATTGATGTAGGGGTCATATCCAACTCAAAGGCACTATAACAGCCAAAGAGCATGGGGATTAGGCCCCAAACGTGGCGAGAGCTTTGTCTCTAAATGTGATAAATGTGATAAAGCAGCAAACGTGGCTAAATAAACTTTCAACTATACATGGCGAGAGCTTTGTCTCTAGTTTGATCAAGTTCAAGCCCATGGTGAGAGTAGGCCATACACAAAAAGAAGGAAAGAAAAGGAAGCTCACATAATATTCACTTTACACAAAAGCAAACATAATCTTATTATACTTTTGCACGATGCAGATTTAAGAAACCAGTGTGTGCATGACACCTTTAAAAACACAAAGTTTCATGGCTAAGAAAGACATCACAAATAGCAAAAAGAAGGGTTTCGTTATGTTAGAACACACAAGAAAAGCATCACTTGCTGTTTTTTCTGGATCAATCCCAATACCACCAAAGGAAGTGAGAATAAAGATAGGAAGAATTCAAAACTCAAAAGCCATGGCCTTTGGCCTTAGTGTATTATCACAAGCCACCAAGAAAACTAGTAATATAATACAATGGCACAAAGATTGCTATCTAGTCACAGCTGGTTTGACCAGCCACACCCACCACCTATATCATTGCACAATGAAATGATACACACTTTGTTGTAGTTTCTTCTTAAATGTTGCATCCAAAACGAAAGCAAACTCTTAAGGAATCACCCTACTTGGTTAAGCAGGATGAAACGCTAGATTGCCTTAAGCATTTCTCTTGGAATTCGGGTTCGAATATCCCTACTGGCTTATATGGAGAGGCCGAATTGGGAGAACCACCCTCATTAAGGGACATCTATTGTACCCGAACAACAACTAGAGCCAGGGGCGGACCCAGCCTTAAAAAATTGGGTAGGCTACATTATCGGGTAAAATTTGAAAACAGCTGAAATATGGGTTAAATTTTACAATTAACCAAAAATATGGGCAAAAATTTTAAAGAACCTAATAGAAGTAGAAGGCAATGTGTACCTACCGAGATTCCAAGACAAAACCAGCATACAACACATGTGAGCATATTACCACTAGACTAATTTAAACACTTCTGTTTTACTTCTCCTAGTATTAATATATTACAATTTTGGGGTGGGCTAGCCCACCCCTAGATCCGCCCCTGCCTAGAGCGACTCTAAGCGATCGAACTAGACGAGAAATCAAAAAAGAAAAAAAAAAGAACAAGCTAAGTTTCATTATTAAACCTACCAAGTACCAACTGATGTCCTTCTACCAAAAAAAAAAAGTACCAACTGATGAGCTAGGGCCTAGGTTTGATACCCAAAATGCAAAAGTAGTACCTTGCCTGTTAAGTAAGACCCCCAAATGAAGCTAAGATTTATTAAAGCAAACAAGCACCATAATCAGAAGTCTAAAGTTCAACCCAAAAGTTAAAATAAATAGAAAATGAAGTACCCAAAGTTCAAAAATGGCAATGTTTAGCATTTTTAGCCATTTAGCCCTCCAATTAGTAACCAGTGAAGACTTTCCCACCTTCGTTGCTGGGCCTTGTTACATTTCATTTCAGACAATATTCATTCGAAGTTAGAGCTTGATTGCACGGAGCTTAGTTCATTTCATTCAGACAATATTTCATATACGGATGAATTTAGCATGAGATCAAGCATGGCAGTAAGTGCACCAAGATGAATTACAGGAGACACTCAAGTAAAACTTACCACTCCCAGCTCATACGGATACATTCCTCGATTGGACCCACGGCTCCCTTTTCCAATCTTGGCTCGGAAGGTCACCTGTTTGAACAGCAAATATGATTAATATGCATATAGTTGCCATGTCATTAACTTGAGCAGAGCAGAGAAAAAAAAAGCATTTTTACCTGGCCAGCATAAACATTCTATTGAAAGAACTCTACAAGACTACATCCACAGGCTCCTCAGAGGTTTTCCCATTATTCCGGTGCCCATATTTACGCTTTGGTTGAACCAGCACAGGCCCATAGGGGCCAAAAGAATCATCATATAAGCCTAAGATACAAATTAAATAAGCACCGTTAAGGTGAGAGGCTATTGTTCATAACCAAGTATCCGAGGGTCAACATGTAGAGACTCGCAATCTGAATTTGATCTGATTTGTCATACCCAGATCGGATGTCCAGTAATTTACTAGAGACCCTACTAGTCAGCCTAAAGCAATGAAGAGTTCAATGAGAAATGAAACAAATTACCTTCAAGCGGATCCAGGTTTGCTTTGGATGTGTAATTTGACTGAATGAACAACCTCTATCTTTTGGAAGTGCATCATCATTGTTGGGCATAACTCCTGCAAGAAAACCTTAACACCCAAATCTTCCGATCAATACCTTAACACCCAAATCTTTTTCACCATCTAAAACGTGATTGTTGTCTTCCACAACAATCCTATCAACAGATGAAAGGAACTCACATCTGTGACACCAGCTGGCTTTACCCGTAATTGTGGTTCTATAACACTAAACAACAGATGCTGCAACAGATTAAACTTACTCATATAGTACCAATATGAAATGGATGCAAGCAGGCACATTGATCTTCCCTAGCAATGATTTCATAACAGCCATAAATATACAGAAACACAGAACCGGCGCTGACATGCATATAGACTATGAAGTTAACATCGTTCCAATACAGCTCAAGACGAATCTCCATTCAGCATCACAAAAACCGAACAAGCTATAACGAAACATCATTCTATTCTAAGCACCCAACATACAATCCTCCTGCTCATTGGATTCCATAACCCCATCAGCATATGAATTCATACAGAGATCAAAACAATTTTGCATACACATCACAAGGCCATAAGTCCTCCAAATTGTAACTAATGAGCTTAAGAAAAAAGAAATTAAAGATTAGGATCATCTGCGCCTGATTTCAGCTGATCGGATTCTTCACCTCCGCCGATCGGCCGGCGAGGAATTGGACCAAGAGCTCGGCGGAAGATGAGATGAGGAGCAGAGCTTCGGTAGTGAGTTTGTTGATCTCCTTGTCAAGCTTCACGATTCTCTTCACACGGCCGGATGGAACGAAGGTTGAAGGCTCTTCTCCACCGTGTCTTGTCGTAGAAAATAGTAGAATATATCATTCTCCCTATTATCATAATATTAAATCATATTTTAATTATAGAATAATTTAGTAAATAAAATTCACTTATTTTTTCATCCTCTAAAATTTGTCTCTAATGATTTTTATATATATATCATTCTCCCTATTATCATAATTTTGAGACATTATCTTATAAGTTAATGTGATATAAAATAAGATGTTTTAATTGATATCTTTGGTTTGATCTTATACTTTTATTTTAATACTATAATATATTAATATAAGATAGAAATTACAATGAATTGTCATTTAAATGAAATATAAAAAGATATAATGTAAAAAATTAGAAATATAAAATAGGTCTAATATGATTCTAATGGCTTTATATATTAAACTAAATGAAATATATTAATTAACAGTTATTTCATTACGAAAGATAAAAGTTAAGCTATTATAAACATGATAATATAAAAGCTAAGTAAAGGATAATAAATATAAGTTGTTTTAATATCAAAGATAAAAATAATAGTTTAATTAGAAAAAAAAAAAAAAGGGCTTCCACTTTTAAATTCAAAATTTTTAAATTGCTTCTTACATAAAGAGCTTAAAAGGACAGTTAAAAACACAACTAATATATCAAAAATGATAGAATATATTTTCAAAAATAAAAAATTTCAAAATATCTTTTAAAAAATTGATAATAAAGAATGTAATTAGATTAATAAAAATAACATGAACAAATTTTAATTTTTGAAATATGAGAGATAAAATATAAGTTTTTATGAACATGATAAAATATAAATTAAGTAAAGGTTATTAAATATCAATTGATTTAATATCAAAGATAAAAATAATAATTCATGAAGAAAAAAGGGTTTTTAATTTAAATTTATTTTTAAATTCGATTTTCTAAAATTACTTCGTATTTAAATAGATTAGAAAGGCAATTAAAAAGATAAGTGATGTATATCAAAAAGGATAGAATATCTTACCAAAATCCAAAACATTTAACATATCTTTTACATAAATAGATAATAGTGAATTTGTTTAGATTAGATTTATTTAAATAACATGAATAAAATTAATTGATTAAATATGAGGTGGGGCCACAATCAACATGGATGCTCAAAATGTCTCAACTTTAATATTATAGTATAGATAACAATATACACCATGTTCTAAGTTTGAATATACTTTTATCATTCTAATCAATCATGTTTATAGGGTGAATGTTTTAAATTTTAATAAATAATGTATAATTTTAATTAAAAAAGAAAAGACTGATATACATATTAATTAAAAAATAAAATATGTTGATTATTTAATAAGAATATCTTTTGAATTATATCTAATTAATAAAATCTTTCTTTTCTTAATTAGTATTTAATTACATAAGATTTGTACGACTACAAAAAAAATATTTTATAAACAATTTCTACATTTACTTATTTTGTAGAAAAAAATCTCAGCATATAACTAATTGGAATAAATAAAATCTTTGCATTAGAATACAATTAATGGTAGACCATCATTTTTGGTCATCATAATATTTTACCGAGTATTCGTTTTCTTTTTAAAAGCAAATTGCTTTTTACAAAATGGACACTTCTCGATTAGATCGGCGTACCACTTGGTGATGGACTTCAAGATTAACTCAGCAGGATTAGTTCACGGATTGGAGAACAGAGGTGATAAATTATGGGCGAAAGTCTGGAATTTGGGCCATTCCGAGGACGAAATGGTTATTGTGGAGAGCCATCCGGGAGGTTTTACCGTGCAGGGAGGTCTTAGTTAGGAGGAAGATCATTGACGACAGTTTGTGTGCAAGGTGTGGTATGTAGGAGTCGATAATGCATTGTGTTTTCATCAAAAGAGGGCATCTCACCGGAAATAGTGGAAGCTGAAGCTATGCTCTGGGGACTTCAAATTGCTATCTCTGTGGGCATTGAACGTGTTGTCATAGAGTCGGATTGCAAAAGCATTCTGAGCAAGATCATTGATAAGGAGTTGCCAAACACTTCTCTTGGGTATCTGCTGGCAAAAGTGATCGAGCTCAGTTTCGAAATTCTTCTTTGTAGATGGCGGTTGATTGGAAGGGAGGCAAATCAAGGCAAATCTCAGCAATTTTCGGCGTCCCACCTTCTCACTTCAACACCCAATGTTCCTCCTAGATCTAAAATCTCTCAAATTTGTGCCTTAACTTCATGGATCTCCCATATCTATCCCAACAAAGGACCGCCAAGGAAGATGCTTCGTGTTCGATCTAGCCATCGATGTGCATTCTTCTTTGAGCAATCCCCATCAATCAAAATTCAGACGAATTTGGGGTAATAAGACATGAAAAATCGGATAAAACTTACTTCTCAGAAAAGCGTTTGTGGAGGTCTTGCTCACGGCCGAGAAGAAATCCTCAATTTCAGATTCCAATGGCGTCTCGTGGACGATTTGTCCACCTCGGGAAGTCGTCTCCGTTGAAGGCCTGCCGGCCGTCGACTCCGTACCTTCTCCGAGATTCGTACTTCTGCGAATTTTTGAATTGGAAGCACAAATTGTGAGACAGCTGAATTGGGGTCTTTTTTTTCCTTTAACCTTCTATAGTTTTCATGTATATAAAAATATTTTGAATAGCCAACAATATTATTTTAATTTTTCATATGCTTTCTATATAGCACGTAATTTTTATTTTTATTTCTATATGGAATAAGTGAATGTAGACGTTGACAAATTGTAATTTATTTCTCACTAACCCTATTGTAATTTATTTTATATGCTCTTGGGTGTAGACGTTGACTGTTACAAAGGGTATTTACTCTAATATTCAATCCAATACATTTATTTCATATCCAATCCAATATATCCTAAGCAATATGCATATAATAGGAAATTGCATTTAATTTTAATTCCTAGATTGCATTCAACCATTTCTCCCGTTACACTTTATCCATCAGTTTCACCGGGCAATTAATGACCCTGTACAATTCTAATTGCATTTAATTTTTCCTATACTAGCCCATTAGTAACGTTACACTAAATTGCATTACTAACTTTGAAAACAAACATGCTATAATGATAGAAATTATCTTCTCAAATTACATCACAAAAACGTTACACTAAAAATACCTTCAAAAAATATAATAGTCTTCATTCAATTAAAACCCCGTTGTAACATCTATTTTAATACTAAACACCCAAATTAATTAACTTGCAAATTTATATTAAGCATATCTAAATTGCATATAAATTCAAGGCAAAGCAACATCCACTCTCCCATATTCATCCATCCTGTTCACAGTAAAAGAAAAATACTATGAAGTCTTTCAATGACAACCCAAATACTTCTTAGAAAAGTCGGATCAATACAATCGGTAATTGTAAAATTTTCTTCTCTTAGTTTTATTTTATTTTGTGATTTTCGTATTCAGATCTCATATGCATGATTTGAACACTTAAATCAACTTATGTGCCAATGTTTTGTACTCACTCTCACTCATCCATCATTTTCACATGGAAAGGGAAAAAATTATTGCAAAACAAACTAAATACTTCTTAGAAAGGTGGAGGCAATCCCATCGAATCGGAAATGGTAAGAGCTAACTCTCATATTTTTTAATGATTTTTTAGATGTTAAACATAAGCACGAAAAAGTGATTAATTTAAATTAGATCACTAACCTTACCAATATAAAAATTTACCTTTGAAGAAGTGAGAAAAACAAATCTTAAATAGAGAAGACACAAATAAGATGCAAATAGTGAGTGCTTCTCTTGCAAGTGAATTATATTTTCAATTGATTTATTTCTTATGGAATATTTATTTATTTTATACTTAATATAATCTATAATATTTTATATTCTCATACCTTAGTCCATTTTTCACATTCATGCAATTTTATGCAATTTTTCAATTAAAGTTGATTAGTAAAGCTTCAAAATAGTTTTTAAACCCATGCATAGCACTGGACATGATTTCTAGTTTTCAATATTAAATTTAATTAAGAGATAATTATATTTTTAAATTTCACTTAACTATAATCCTCGGCTTTAACTCTTTAAAAGTATTAATTATACATCATATATAAAAAAATTCTTGTCTAATTGCACTAAAGTAATATAATTTATATAATTTATAGTACAAAGCCTAAATGATATTTTAATAAATAAGTCGTTGGTGGTAATAATATAGTGGCATACTGATATTTATGATATAATAATATTTTGGACAAATAATCAATATTACCACATTTAGATATGTATCCTATACTAATCTGAAAATATCTAAGAAAATCCTATAATTTGAATCAATAAATATCTAGTTATCACCTGGGTTTATAATTTTTCTGTTATTTTATATTATGCATATCTAGTTAACATAATTAATTACCATAGAACATTATTTCGTGATAAAATATTATTTAAAATCACATAGAATATTAATTATAAAATATCAATAATTTATTGTAAATATAATATAAAATTGACATCATATGGGACATAATTAATAGATATATGTTGAATTGATATAATATATCCATGGGATAACAGTCGGGAAATTATGATATTGTGAGGTATTATTCAGTTAAAATAATAATGTTGTTAACTATGAAATATTAAACTATCTGATACATAAATATTGTCGAATACACTGTTTGGGTTAGATCATATTGATAGATATTGATCACATGGGACAAAAAAAAATTGACAAAAAATGAACATATAATATTAAGAGGGTGGTTCTGATGAAAACAATTCTTAAGATATAAAATATAAATAGATAACAACCGTTAGATTCGAAGAATCTACGGTTGAGATTGGAAATGGCAAGGTAGATGGTAGAATGTGGATTTAAAAAACGCGGTGGCATTTTTGTAATTATAAGGAACTTTATGGCATAATTGTCCTTTGAGGGTTCAAACAATTGGGAAACGGTTACATCAACGATTTTTCCCTTGTGGAGGAAGTGGCTCGAGGATCCGGCAGGGGAAGATGAGTTCGAGCATGTGAGTCTTCTGGTTGAGGCCATGGTTGGCGAGGTAAGGCCACAAGTCATCGTAGAGGGGGTGGTAGCCGGAGCAATTAGTGAGGAGGTTGAGGTTGAATCGGGTCGGATTCTTCGATTCGGATTGGGATTCAACGTTGGGAGGATGAGAGATGGGGTTTTCGATCGACCGATTCTGTGCCGCCGCCACCTTAGAACTGTTCCGATTTGCAGAGATCGAAGAGCTTGGAGCTAGGGTTCAGGCAGGTAGGGCAGAGGTAGGGCGATTTGGAGGTGTTTAGGGCTACGCAGTTGGGCGTGGGAGGGGGAATTGCACTTGAAGCAGGCGAGAGTGCCTCGAAGCTCCGACGGAGTCTGGATGCATCGTGACGGCGAGTAGAATTGGAGCAGGGCGAGAGTAAATTATGTTGTAAATTGCAAGCTTACTTGTGATGTTGTCGAAATTATGTTTGAGCTATTTGGGGAATTGCTCTTTTGGTCTTTAGCTTACTTGTGTGGTGCGGTTTTACCCTTTTTGAGCTGTTGGGTTGCCTTTTTGTTCCTGCTGGGACAAGTGTTGCAGCCCTTAACAAGTTTCTGGATATGAATGCCTAGCTTCTCATGTGTATCTCCAAATGTTGCCTGTAACTAAGCAAAGCTTGGAAATTAATATCTAAATAGCAAAGTGACAGAGTATAGAGATAAGAACTACAGTAGTTAATTTGCTTGATCTTTATTTTTTTGTTCCATAACCAAATGATACTTAATTACTTATACATGCATCTTGTCAATTTGACGAACAGTAGTCCTATATTGCATTTGTCTTCAAAAAAACAAAAGTCCTATATTGCATTTAATATAGAACATTCTTTTTGTTGGTTTTGTGCGTATTGAATCAATACCATTCCTCATCAAAGAATGAACTGAGAGTACGTACATTTGAAGCAGAAACATTAACACCGTGAATCATTTTGCTTACTTGCTGGACTCTTGAGTAAAGGCTGGTGATTTAGCCTCCTTAGAAGTGTACATATGATATAACCACCCGTATAAAAGCCTTTGGACCCCGTTTGACTTGACCCTTGTAGTTGTGTGAAAGCATACTCAAGAATAGAATTAAGATGTTGATGATGAGCCTGTACAGGTTCACATATTTATCTATCATGTTCACGTATTTAAATACTATGTTCACATATTCTATGCATTTGTTCACAAATAAAATTGGTAATGTTTCAGATTAAGTATGTTCACATATTTGTCTTGTTTGTTCACGTGATTTACTAAGATGTTCACATAATTGTTTCCGCTGTTCAAAAATGATGATTCTCTCTTGTTCTTTTTTTTTCTATGTTGGATGAACATTATTTGATCATCATATATGTTTTTTTTTGTGTTCAGGGGAAGAAATCGCTCCTCCACAAAATAGAAAAAGGAAAACGAAAGTGAGGGAGGAGGTTGATAAAGAGAAGAAATCAATGGATAGGCATTAGCTAATAGAGGATGGGTAAAATAGAAAGTTGATGTGATCTAGAACGTATTAGGAAGTTAGTGTAGAATTGACTACATATTTGATGGTGTTTTTTTACTTATATTTTAGACATGGAAACGATATTTTGTAAATGGTCGGGGTTCACATTATGACCTTGATCATGTTCACGTATTTTAGATGTACGTTCATATATTTGAGTATAATGTTCACGTATTTTAGATGTACGTTCACATATGAAGTATTTGTGTTCACGTATTTTAGATGTATGCTCACATATTTGAGTATAATGTTCACGTATGTGAGTAACATGTTCACGTATTTTAGGTGTACGTTCACGTATTTGAGTATCATGTTCACGTGTTTTAGATGTATTCACGTATTTAAGTATCATATTCACGTATTTTAGATGTGCGTTCACATATTTGAGTATAATGTTCACGTATTTGAGTATCATGTTCACGTATTTTAGATGTATGTTCACATATTTGAGTATAATGTTCACGTATTTGATTATCATGTTCATGTATTTGAGTATCATGTCCACGTATTTTAGACGTATGTTCACATATGAAGTACTTGTGTTCACGTATTTTAGATGTATGTTCAGATTAATGCTGTCAAATTCCCGCACACATATATGTAAAGCTTTCGAATTTACACAATTATAAAGCATGATCTCTCTCTATATATAAAATTATAAAATGACAAGGTGGGCTATAGTGCAAACAAATGCAACTTTTGTTGCATTTGTAAGATAATTCGATGGAGATAGCAAGTAGAGATAGAAAAAGGTTGATTGCTACATTTCTAATACATTCAAGTTCATGCATTATATGACGCATAAATAAGTATATACAAGTTTCAATAGGTGAAACAATTTATTACGTCTGTTTTCATGTTCACGTATTTTCTTTGGGTGTTCACATATTTGATGAGGTTACTCACATATATTATGTGGTGGATCACATATTAGTAAAGATGTACATGAACGAAGAAACAGTTTATTATGCCTGTTTTCATGTTCACGTTTTTTTCATGCGGGTGTTCACATATTTCATGCAGGTGTTCACATATTTCATGCGGGTGTTCATATTTCAAGATCCATAAATTGATTTTAGTTTTTTTAACCAAATTCTAAGGTTGTACCTTGAAAAATGAATTTCAAGGTCAAAGACTCACAGAATTGGGCAATTGGAATACTCTCTAGCTCTCGAATTAAGATAGATTATTTTTAGGTTTTAATTTGTGGGAAGTGGATGACAATTTCAGTTATGAATAAAGCTGTTTTCCTTTATGGATCTTGTGAAAAATCAATGATGATAAGTAAAAAGCCACCATTTCAGATGACATCCTGTACACACAACAATGTGATTACCAAAAGCACCAACGGCAAGAGGGGCTCAAACCGAAGGCACTTCCCTCTATATTAGTAGTGCAGAAGTATTCATAGAAATTGAAGCAGAAAGAAAATGATAATGTAATACATGGTACACCAACAAAACAATAAACAAGATACTCACGATTGTCTTGAATTATTCCACACATCCCATAGACTTGGTCCAAGTGTGTCCATAACCTATCGTCAATGACGAACAACAGGGCGATGTCGCGGCAGCAGGGGCTATTCCGATCACAACCACCAGACCTAGAATGAAGGGGCTATATTTGGTGGCGAAGACAGTGCCGTGAGGCTCAGATCAGGCGTAAAGGCCACCATCTCTGGCGGAGAACGACGGTGGAGGGCTGGATCTAGGCTTGGGGATTGGAGTGGGTGGTGGTCGTCGCCGAATTAGGGCTGGAGAGAGCGGGAAGCAGAGAGCGGAGGGGGTGATTTGCGGAGGTGGTGATTTGCGGTGAGTGCTCAACATGGCGGTGGCTGCGGGAAGAAGATGACTAACCATTATCCTTTCAAGCTCGAGAATTTGCCCAACCTTAAGGTGCTTAATGACGCTACTAGCATAAGTCAGCACCCACACTTGCATTTCAAAAGACAATCATCCTTGATCTCTCTTTTTACATCTGCATTCATCATCAACCACAATCAACATCAGTGTAAGAAGACAGCCCTTGGCATAAGAAGACTCAACCATTTTTGACCTCACGTTCTTTGATATTATTACTCAACCCCTAGAAATGGATGCCAAATGCGTACAAACTCTCATTGGGAAATCAAGAAAGATAGTCAACCATTCATCTAAAATCATACATGAAGCATTCTTTCATCATGAAAATTTTGGGTGCTATCATATTGGAGAATCCTAAGCTTCCCCTCCTGCAAATTTTCAATTTTAGAAATTCAGCCTCGAAGGTACACATAGAGTAATATAAAGTAAGTGTTTTTCTCTACCTTAGTCTCGTACACAAGGCCACCACATACTGAAGGATGGAAACAAGCCATATTGACTTCATCCTTTGCATTAGGAAGCACTCTCACAAGCTCCATATCAGACACCCTGTACACCTATTATAATGATAAAGAAGTATATAGCTTAAGTGCAGTTGCACACTGTTCAATTAGCTTAATGCTGAATAGTGAACAAAACAACTACAACATAAGGCCCATTCAAACAATCGACATATGAATCACCAAGAGTTGTTATTTACCTCTAAAATTGTGTAAATAGGTATTGTTGTCTCTCCATCAGTGACAATGCTTTTGAGAAGAGAATTATGAGATCGCCCATAAGCAAGCAACAAGTGCTCTGACTTTGGAGAGTAATATCAAGTAAAATGCACATTTTGATGAAATGTTCATGCTAAAATAATTTATGTTCACATAAACACATACTATGTTCATAAAAGTTCCAACTCAGATCAATAACACTCACCATTCGGGCATTTTATCGAGCATGTTAGGTGCATCTTAGAACAATGGCAACAAAAGAGCATACAAACCACTTTTCGAAGGAGCACAATTCAAAGACATTCTCAACAACAATATACTCGTTCGAAGCACAATTCAAAGACATTCTCAACAACAATATACTCGAAGATCGATTCACAAAGATTGCGTTTAAACAAAAAATTGAGGTGTCATCACTTGAACACAAACCAAATTTTAATCGAAACGAAAATCTCAAAAAACAAAAGGGAATGATGGAATCATGAACCTGTAGATGAAGACGTAGGAAGAGAATTTTTGATTGCAACAACCACCTTCGAGATTGAAGAGGAAAGAAATTTCAAGGGAGTTTCAATGGGTTGAAGAACAGAGAACTCAACGAAGAACAACGTGGCATTGGTTCTAATAAGATAGAACACCCAAAATTACTATTTTGCCCCCGTGCTCCTTAATAATAAAAGGAGGATATGTTCTAATCCTAGCCGTCCGTATACACCATCCAGCGGTTCCTATTTGTTCGTAGTTTTTAGGCTAGTGGGGGTTTGTATTTGAACCAATGCCTCAATATTAAAGCTTATAATAGGGTAATATATCTAATTATTTTGGTACCAATTATCTTAAGGATATATCTTTATAAAAATTGTAAAGATATTATAATGATATAAGTATGGATTGGCATATAGTAAATATTATTGATAAGAACATACTTACCCTTTCGAGTGATAACTACTAATTATACGCTAATCCATACTTATTATCTAGAATGATAATATATCAATGTGGGAGATTATAGATAATTTTTAATATGTGGATACTCTTATCATAGAAGAAAAATCACATGGTTAAGTATGGCCCATCTCAATTAGTTTGATATTTGGACAAGCATATACGTTATGTATATAACAAAAGAATGTAATTAATAAAGGAAAAATGATTTATAATAATCTCAAGTATCAACATTTAACCAAAAATAATCCCATATTTTAAAATTGTCACTAGCGAACCGAAATATTGCGATATTAACTAGAAACGATTTTCCGGTACGTTTTCCGATGGGTTCGATGACGTGGTGGTCGGAAACATGACGTGGCAATTGCTCCTTTTTTTTAAAATGTACGTGCCATGTCACACATGCCAAGTCACTAATTAATGCTCATCCTAATCTGAATCTAACCTAAATTAAAATTTTAAAAACAATGTGACTCGGGCAAAGTCGTTGTTCCCAAATCAAAGATAATAACCCAAACAAAGCAAACACAGTATAGCAAGCAAGTAAGGGGTCGAACCCAAGAGAATCAGTTTCTTAGATTGATTTTAGTTCGAATCATGCAAAACAAACAAGGGGGGGATTTTGAAAGAGATTTCAATCAATATTAGCAGGCAGAGTTCATTCAATCAATAATGCCAATACTTTTATTCATGGAAAAAAAATTGTTAAGAGAAACTACAATAACAACCTTCTCGAAAAATAGGGTAATTACAATAGTAGTGCACATATAGGCTTTGCTCGTCACTAGTGGAATGGGTAGCATGTTCTAGTAGGGGCGGAATCCTCCAAAAAAAATAGCACCCTTGTATTTCCAAGAGGACTGAATTCCACTAACATTTTTCCTTCCAATTCTTCCGTTCTCCGCTACCTGGCCTACCGAACGGAGGCATAGGTTCCTCCGTAAGCTAGATTAACAAAATTAGGATTGGAAGCGGGTAAGGCCCGACCCGGCTCGGACCAGCCCGTTTACTTGATTAAAGCTCGCTAGCCATGTGGGTTTGGCGGTCTAAATTTCGAGTCGAGTCTTAACCCAAATGTAGTATGTCGTCCCATTTGTTTCAATATGAAGAAGCCAACATCTTGATATTACCAACATATAAAATGAAGGTTATTTTTCTTCATATATACTCTTTAATTGGAGCTTGTTAAACTACGCCAAGTATTATTATAAAGCATTCGGTGCGGATAAGAACTTGCATTTGCAATTTTGGAATTAAGAAATCATATACCATCACTCGAGAGGTTGGTAACGGCCATACCCTCCAAATTGAATAGATTACACTTTTTTTTTGGTTGAATGAATAGATTACACTTTTATCACGCTATCTTGTCAATTTGAATAGATTATAAGCAACTTGTACATTTTCTTACGTCGAAAGTTGACCAAGTCTAAAAATCAAGAGGTGCAATGAATCTGTAGAAACACGTACATGGGATTGGTTACAATGAAGCCTTTATTGACTTGAAAAATTGTTTAGGTGGCGTTGGCATCACGAGAAGGAGAGTACATAGACATAGTTAGAAGAGCACAACTTGGTATTAAGATGAAGAACGTGAAAACAGTGGACGCAAACGGGCTCGGGACGGGCTCCACTTGACCGCCACGGCTCAGGCCCGACTGGGCCTCAAGTTGGCCATGGCTTTTCTAGGTCTAGATCATTCCTTTATTGCTAGACTTTCAAGTTAAGATTGTGTACAAAAGCAATATATAGTTTTAAACTCACGTAAAAACGCTCTCTATGTCTAATTCTTCTTCTGGTTCTGATGGTCCAACTTCTCCGGCTGCTCAGACGGCTATGGTCATTGACCACACCGCCGGGGTCCGGCCGCCGGATAAACCTCCTGACAGGCGGTCTTCGTGGAAGGACGTGGTCATTACTGGAGGGGCAGTCCAATTGAAAACCGAAATTGACGAGAGCTTCGTCAAGGATAAGATGTCGTTATCCTTCCCCGATGGTAATGAGGGTGATCCGGCCTTTTTGATCGCCGATGAGTTAATGGATGCGCTCGCCAGTGTGTGGAAGACATCGGTGGTTGTCAAGTTACTGGGGCATCCGGTGGCTTTCCCGGTAATGGATCGGAAGATACGGGATATGTGGCGAACGGACAGCGCATTGCAAATTTTGGATTTGACCCGGGGTTGCTTTCTTGTCCGTTTCGAACGTGAGGAAGATTGCATGAAGGCCTTAACTCTGGGTCCTTGGACAGTGTTTGGGCGGTGCTTAACAGTCCGAAGGTGGTCTCCGGAGTTCCGCACTACTGATCCCATTACCACTACTCCTACATGGGTTCGCATATTGGATCTTCCGGTGTCCTTGTATGAAGAACATGTTTTATTGGGTCTAGCGGAAGGAGTAGGAGTCCCAATCAAGGTTGATACTAAAACCACGTTCACGAATAGAGGGAAGTTTGCTCGTATTTGTGTCGAGGTTGATCTGAAGAAGCCGTTAAAAGGAACGGTAAGTATCAATGGCAAGAAGTTCCTTGTCGAGTATGAAGGGCTGCCAACTATATGTTTTGACTGTGGAAGGTTTGGTCATCTCAAAACAAGTTGCCCTTATCGCGCCAATATTGCTCCGGCTCCTCAGTCAAGTCCCATTGTGGCGGTGCCTAAGGAAGTGGAGAAGACTATGTCCGAAGGTAACAATAACGCCTCGACGTCCGGTTCTTCTCCGGTGCCGATGACCACCCATGAGGCTGCCCGGACCGGTAAGGGCACCTATGGGGAATGGATGAAGACGGTTAGGAAAGTTCGCCCAACTAAGGAAACCGCGAAGTCTGGGGCTGATTCCAAGGACGGCAAAGGGAAAGAGGCTACCAAATCTGGAACGGGGAACAAGGAAGGTAAGAATCGCAATAACAGGAGCTCATCTAAGGCAATTAGCGGTAATTCTGCTAAAGGGAAATCGGTGGTGTCCTCGGTGATTTTGGAAACCAACAGATTTGATGCCTTAACAGTGTCGGAGGGTGACAATGACGCTGTGATGAGCGAAGTGAACGGTGCGAGAGTTCAGTTGAATGCGGGGAAAGATTCTGCCAGCAAATCTCCGAATTATGGAAAGGGGATTAAGGGGGATAATGAGGAGGTGGTTGCTGAAATCGAGAAAGAAAATCTCCATCCTAATATTGCGCGGGTTCCACATGTTTCTGTGGCGGTTATCTCGGAGAATGGGAATTCGGTGGGGCCAAGAAATGTGCAGGAGAGGGTGAACCCGGTTTTCAACTCGACCGGGCAAGTTACTACTGAGTCGGCTTCGAAGTCTAAATCGCAGGGGAAACGTGGTAAATTCAACCGTAGACAGCCTCCGAGTTCATCGAAATCAGGGGACGATCTGGGCTTGGTGGAAGCCATCTGCGAGAAGAATGAAGATGTGAAGATGGCTGCTAGGATTTCAAGTGGTAAAAGGCGGAGGCAGACCGATAATTCCAACTTTGATGGGGATCCCCGGTCAAGTTCCTTGGAGGTGGTTGTCTTTGAACAACAGGGGTTCGACCCTGGCGATCAAGACGGTATCCAAGAAGATGTTGTGGAGCGGAATGCTACTGTTCTTAACTCGAATCCTCTGTTCGTTATGGAGGAAGGAGGCCCTCAGGAGCCGTCCGATACGACTATGGGTGATAGCGGCGATGCCCAAATGGGCTCGTCCCGCTGAATCTTCATTTCCTCTGTTTCCTTTTTAATTGATTTTTGGTTTATCCATGAATATACTCATGTGGAATTGTTTCGGTGCAGGAAAACCGGGTTTTAGACGTGCTATTCATTATATGTGCAAGAATAACAGTATTGATGTGATCGCCCTTTTTGAGACCAGGATTTCGGGTACGCAGGCGGAAAGAAGTTGCAATAAGCTGGCTAGGCTCGGTTATGATGGGTGTGAGAGGGTCGAAGCTAGGGGTTTTGCTGGTGGCGTGTGGCTCTATTGGAACAAGAATAAGGTGAACTTGTGGTTGGTTGCCAATAACGATAACTTCATTCATGCTTCTTTTATGTCGGGCGGTGCTGTTTGTCATCTTATCGTGGTCTATGGTCCCCCGTCTGTGTCGAGGAGGGATAGCTTTTGGACAGATTTAAAGGGCATTATACAGTCGCTGACAAGTCCGGTTATTGTGGGTGGAGACTTTAACTGTATCTTGGCTCTCCATGACCGTCGGGGTGGCTCCGGAGGTCTTCATGCAAATTCTATCATTTTTCAAAAGTGGCAGCATGATCTCAGCTTGATCGATCTTGGCTTTGTTGGGCCAGCTTTCACTTGGAGCCGCAGGCTTTCTTCGAATTCTGTTGTGCACAAGAGGCTTGACCGAACTTTCATGAGTGTGGAAGGTAGGTTATGTTGGTCTAGTGCGAGGGTGCGCCATCTTCCAAAATTCTCGTCGGATCATTGTCCTCTCTTGTTGGAGCTCTGCCCGAATAGATCTCTTAATAAGAAGCGCATGCCATTTCGGTTTGAAGCGGCGTGGCTTTCTCATCCGGATTTTAGTAATAAGGTGTCTAGTAGTTGGAGTGATGTGGTGGCGACTCCGGTTGCTCTGGCCACTCTTCGTGACGAGTTGTTGCAATGGAATAAAGATTCGTTTGGTAATATTCACATTCGCAAGAGGCAGTTGTTTGACAGTTTGGAGAAGGTCCAGGGTCGGTTGGCTATTTCAGGGACTCGTGATTTATTGGATGAAGAGAAACGGCTGCAGGATGAGATCAATCTTGTTCTTGAACAAGAGGAGGTTTTGTGGCTCCAAAAATCTAGAGAACTTTGGCTCAAAGACGGGGATCGTAACACCTCCTTTTTTCATGCTTCTACGGTCGTTAGAAGACAACGCAACCGGGTCGAGTGCCTTATGAATGACGACGGGGTTTGGATTGACAAGAAAGAAGATTTGGAGGAGTTAGCTGTCGAGTTCTTTCGCAATCTTTACTCTGAGGAGGGTTCTGATCATGCCAGCTTTCCGCAATTGAGTTTTAGCTTCCCTCAATTTGCCAGTGAGTGTGCTGAAGGGCTTGTGGCTGACGTTTCTTCAGTTGAGGTCTGGAACGCTATCAAGGATATGGGCGCTCTCAAGTCTCCGGGCATGGACGGCTTTAATCCGGGGTTCTATCATAAGTGCTGGAGGACTGTGGGGAACTCAGTGGTCAGCTTCGTCAGGGATTTTGCCAGGACGGGTGTGCTTCCAGAGGGAGTTAACGATACTCTTATTGTTTTGCTTGCTAAAGTGACGAAACCGGAGAGGATCGGGCAGTTTCGGCCTATTAGTCTTTGCAACGTCCTTTATAAGATCATCACCAAGGTGCTCGCCAACCGAATTCAGTCCATTATGTCTGAGATTATTGGTCCTACGCAAGGGAGCTTCATTCCGGGCCGCCTTATTACCGATAATATTGTTGTCGCTCAGGAGGTGGTCCATTCTATGAGGAAGAAAATGGGAGCGAAAGGATGGATGATCCTCAAGCTTGACCTTGAGAAGGCGTATGACCGTTTGAGTTGGAATTTCATTGAAAATTCTCTGCGCACAGCCGGGATTCCCGAAGGATGGGTGAGTCGGGTAATGGCGTGTGTTAGATCTCCTAGAATGCAGGTTCTGTGGAATGGGGAGATGACGACCCAGTTTACGGCGTCTCGTGGGGTGAGACAAGGAGACCCCATATCCCCGTATTTGTTCTTGTTTTGTGTGGAGCGGCTGAGTCATCTCATTTTGGAGCTCGTTGATCAGGGGCGGTGGAAGCCCATCAAGCTTACGAGGAGTGGTCCGTTACTTTCTCACATGTTTTTTGCGGATGATATTATGCTCTTCTCTGAGGCTTCGGTGGAGCAATTATCAGTGATTAAGCAGTGTTTGGATAAGTTTTGCGCAGCCTCGGGTCAGCGGGTTAGTGCGACCAAATCTAAGATCTTCGTCTCTAAGAATGTGGGGCCCCGTTTGAAGAGAGCTCTTAAGAATGCAAGTGGGTTCTCCGTCACGTCGGACCTAGGCAATTACCTCGGTATGCCGATTCTGCACAAAAAAGTTTCGAAGGACACGTTTGCTTCTCTCTTGGAGAAATTCAATTCGAGGTTGGCCGGGTGGAAGTCGAGAACCCTCAGCTTTGCTGGGCGTGTCACGCTGGTTAAGTCGGTCCTATCGTCTATACCGGTTTATTCCATGTCGTCTACCCTTTTACCCAAGAATGTTTGCAAGAGTATTGATAAGGTGAATAGGAATTTTATCTGGGGTAGCACTGCTGAGAGACGCCGTATGCACAAGGTGTCTTGGTCGGAGGTTTCGAAACCGAAGGGTCTTGGTGGGCTCGGTATTAAGATGATGCGTGAGCTCAATTTAGCTTTAATGGGGAAGCTTGGTTGGAGGTTCATCCAGGAAGACAGCGGGCTATGGACCTCGGTTCTAAAGCATAAATATGTGGACCGTGCCCTTGGTAACTCTCCGGCGAGTTCCCATGTTTGGAAGAGCGCCAAGAAGGGGGTTACGGAAGTGGTGCTTAAGGGCTCGAAGTGGTTGTTGAGAGATGGAGAGACAATTCGTTTTTGGGTCGATATGTGGCTTATGGATGTTCCCCTTTTGGAGGTGGCTACTGAAGTGGTGAATGAGGATGAGCTTAGCTGGGTTGTGGCTGATTATTGGCGGGCTGAGGAAGGCTGGAACTGGGAATTCTTGGGTCCCCGTCTTCCCCTGAGTATTATCTTGAAGCTGGCAGCTTTGGCGGTTGAGCCTGAGTCTGGTGAAGACGTGTTAGCTTGGCGATTCACGCCTGATGGGGAGTTCACAGTGGCGACGGGTTACAACGTGCTTCATGGTTTTATTGATATGACCAATAATGATGAATGCTTTTTTCGTAGGCTGAGGAGGTCGATCGTTCAAGAGCGTGTCCGCTGCTTCGGTTGGCTTCTAAGCAAAGGCGGAGTTCTATCTAATAAGGAGCGGGAACGCCGGCATTTGACGGCGAATTCGGGGTGCCCTTACGGTTGCGCCGAGGAGGAGACTTATGAGCATATGCTAAGGGATTGTGTTGAGGTGCGATCCATATGGTTAGATGTTGGTGTTGCTGGTTTTTGCTCTTCTTTTTTTCAGGAGGATTTCGCTAGTTGGATGCGGGGCAATACGATATCGTCAAAGAATGTTGGAATTACACCCTGGAATGCTATCTTCTTGACGGGGCTGTGGTGGTTATGGAAATGGAGATGCGAGTTTGTGTTCAAAGGGTCCAGGCCACTCATGGATAAGGCGAGATTCATTGTTGAGCATGCCACTGAGGCGGTCCGGACAGCGGCCAGACTCGAAGATCACGGAAGTGTTAGGAGCAGGAACACGGTTGGGGTCTCCTGGAGTAAGCCGAGCGAAGACGAAGTGAAGATCAACACCGATGGAGCTTTGAAGGATGCTTTAGCGTCGGCGGGAGGTATTGTTAGGGATAGTAACGGTCAATGGGTGGGTGGTTTTGTTCATAACATCGGGATCTGTACGGTCCCAATGGCGGAGCTTTGGGGGGTGTATGATGGGCTGAAATTGGCTTGGGAAAGAGGGTACCGAAAGGTGACTCTCGAGTCGGATTCTCAGCTTGCCATACAATTCCTAAAGACCGGGGTAAAACAAAACCACCCCCTATTTAGCCTGGTGTCTAGATGCCAAGGCTTTATTTGTAGGGATTGGTCTATCCAATTCCGTCATGTATACCGAGAGGCGAATACTGTTGCAGATTGCCTCGCGTCTTTTGCTTTTAGTTTCCCGATAGGCTTGCATGTATTGGGTGCCCCTCCTGAGGGGATTTCTTTATTGCTTGAAAACGATGTAAGGGGTCGGGCTATCCCCTGTTTGATGACTACTTAGCCCTCTTTTTTAAATATTAATAAAACGCTCCCTTGAGGAGCCGGAGAGTGCCGCCTCTCCTTCGACCAAAAAAAAGACAAAATTATACATGCACATTAATTGGTTGACGGTCATTAATTATTCTGTAAGATCGGAGTGTTTTACAAGTATAGAAAGATAGATTTGCAGTGGTTATCTATATACTTAGAGCATCTCCAAGAGATGCTCCAAAATTTTCTCCAAAATGGGGAAAGAAGAGCTATTTCTCCAAAAAAATTGCTCCAACTCTAACAGTTTCTCCATTAAGTGTGTAGATTTTAATGGCATTCATTTAAATGGATATAATAAATACGATTTTTTATCCGATCCATGAATGCAACAAAAGAAGAAAAATGCATAAGTGTTGTGTTACAATATATAAGTTTGAGAAAAATAAAAAGGCCGGATATGAACCAATGAAGACTATTAAGTTATAAGTGTACTTATAATTTCTTTTATAACATTATACTGACGTTCTTAAGAACATAGGTTATGAAAACCATTTATTTCTTTTTTGCTCTGAATGAAAACCATTTATTTATCTATAAAGAAGCACAACATCTTCAACTTCAACCAGCTGGCAACACGAAACCACCAACAAGACCACGAAAAACCAGTATGAACATAGCTCATTTTTCACTTAGAAAACAAATGAAGAATATCTTTGAGACATAATATTAATTACATCATGTGAATAATGATTTAATGGAGGCTTAAAGTGATGGCTAGGTGTTGGGCCAAAAGAAGCCCAGGCCCACGAGATTCAACGTCAAGAAAGGCCCATCAAATGTCCATCGTCCACGCCAGTTGTTAGTTCCGATAATTTCGCTCTTCATCAAAGCTGGATGCGGACTGTAGCAAGGAGGAGTCAAAGCCATAACTCCTTGAGCGAAATTTCCGGGATCACGAGTAAACGCCTATCAACGGTGCAATGGCTAAACGGCTCGATTTGGGGAGAAGATCTCGATATAAAAGGGAGGTGGAGAGAGAAGAAAGGCACATGATTTCTGCACTCATAATCTCTCAAGCAATACTTACCAAAAAATCTCCATTCTTGCCTTATTTTTTCGATCACAATCTCTTTGTTTCGTGAAGTCAAGTGTATTCGAATCTGATCGTTTGTACACAGAAGCAATGGCCAATTGATCAATACAATTCCTACTACAATTCTCATCATTTTCTTTGTTCTCATACTTGTTTTGGGCGAATTAACCGCGTAAACGCGTTACTTCGCTACAATGAGGGAATCCCAGTCACAAAGTCGTCACAACGCGTTAGAAGCAATGAACAGAAAATAATCAGTAAAAACGATAAGTATGAGAACAAAGAAAATGATGAGAATCGTAGTAGGAATTGTATTGATCAATTGGCTATTGCTTCTGTGTACAAACGATCAGATTCGAATACACTTGATTTCACGAAACAAAGAGATTGTGATCGAAAAAATAAGGCAAGAATGGAGATTTTTTGGTAAGTATTGCTTGAGAGATTATGAGTGCAGAAATCGTGTGTCTTTCTTCTCTCTCGACCTCCCTTTTATATCGAGATCTTCTCCCCAAATCGAGCCGTTTAGCCATAGCACCGTTGACAGGCGTTTACTCGTGATCCCGGAAATTTCGCTCAGGGAGTTATGGCTTTGACTCCTTCTTGCTACAGTCCGCATCCAACTTTGATGAAGAGCGAAATTATCGGAACTAACAACTAGCGTGGACGATGGACATTTGATGGGCCTTTCTTGACGTTGAATCTCGTGGGCCTGGGCTTCTTTTGGCCCAACAATACCCCCTCAAAAAGCCCAGGAAACTCCCGCTAGCGGTTTCCTTAGGGTTTTTGAATTTCGAATTGTCTTTTGGGAAGTTGTAGCGTGATGGCGTCACGTCCCATCAATCTCTATTTAAGAGGCGCGATGATGGCCTGCAACTTCAACTGTTCCGCTTTCTCCCAAGGTACGACCTTTCTTCTTCATTTCTTCTTTGTTTTCAAACTCCTTCAATGGCGTCTTCTTGCAAGAAAACTGTTGTATCTCCTTCTCTTTCCCCTTCAAAAATCCTGACCAGCGCTTACCAAAGGAGTTCTTCCTCTGAAACCCCATGGGAGTTTGCCGCTTCCGTGGGTTTTCCGTTAAGCGCTGAAATTTTCTTGCCTCCCGCCAGTGTTTTTGCTGATTTTTATGCGAAGGATTGGGTGTGTTTTCATGAATACCCTTTCCGTATTGGCCATCGCTTTCCTCTTTCTCCGCTTGTGACTGATTTTTTAACCAAGCTGGTTGTTTCGCCGGGACAACTTCTCCCTCAAGTCTGGAGACTCTTACTCTCCGTTGAGCGGTTATGTTCCGCGCAAGGCATCGCCTTTCAAAGTGAAGATTTTTTCGTGAATTATCGCGTTTCCAAGGGTGGTCCAGGGCGGATCACGCTAAAAACCCTTCGCACCAAGTCCGATCTTGTTTTCAATATCCCAAAATCCGACCGAGGTTGGGCGGATAAGTTCTTTTTTGTGAGAATCTCTTCTCTTAAAGGCGACACATCCTTCTTGCGAAGCCGTTGGAGGCCTATAGGTAGTGTTTTTCCCCTTTCCTACTCTTACTTGTTCAAATTCTAACATGCTTACTTGTTCGTTTGGCAGAAGAAATCGCCTCTCTTTCGCCACGCAAGGGCTCCGTTGTGATCGTTTCCCAGATAGAAGCCCTTCCTGCTAAGGACAGATCTTACCCCGATCTCGTACCCTCTTCATCAACAGAGTCCGACGAAGTCGAGATGTCAAGTAAGTACTTCTGCGATTGCGTGTTACTTTTTTGAGTCTTTGCATGTTTGTATAACGCGTTTACATTTTTGTGTAACAGGTTCCAGAGCTACTCGTTCCAAGGCTTCCCTCACCACGGCTGAGCGCTTGGAGGCGCGAAAGAAGAGGAAGGCCGAAACCGCTTCCAACTCTGATACCGAGATAGCGATCTCGCTCCCCCTAAGGCTTCAGAGTTTATCAGGAAAGCTAGTTTGCCGAAGAAAGAATCCGGCTTCAAGGTAACCGACCTCCCCAAGACGATGATGTCCTTGGATGTAGATGCTGTGAAGTGCCTCAATTCCCTCGCAACTTTAAGGGTTGATTGTTTCTCGGGTCGTCCCCGTCCTCAACCTTCCTACTCTGAATTGTTTGGAGAAATCGTCGCTGCGCAATGGCAGGTATGTAACATTCTAGTTACGTGCTTTTTGCGTGTTACTAGTTTTTTTTTTTTTTTGCGTAGTAACGCGTTAACTCTTTTAGGGTCTTCAAGTCTCTCTTGCTGCTTTCGACAAATTCAAGGATTTTCCTGACCAGCTGGCTACCTGCAACATGAACCTCCAAAATGAGAAAACAAGTCTTCCCTCTTATCCGGTGAGAAGGCGTCTCTGGAGTTGAGGGTTGCCAAGCTGCAGGAGGCGTTGAAGATGGCCCAACAGGAATCCCAAGTCTTCCAGGAAGAACTTGAGTCGGAACAGAAGAAATCCGCTGCCCTGGAAAACGAGATTGAGGAGTCTGCTGACTTCTACTCTATCAAGGCTCGGGTGGAGACGATGGAGGAGCACTTCGCTGGGAAGTCCGTCGGTTGGGACGTTGCGAAAGAAAGAGCAGAGTTCATAGCCATGTTCCCTGATGCAGCCAAGGCAATGAAGAATCCGTCTCCGATGGACGACATTGTGAAGGTTGCGCATGAAGTGGCGCAGATGGAGGCGACGGAGATGGACTCCGCCATGAAGGCTGCAGAAGATTGACTTCTTTCCCTTGTCGCTTAAAAACTTTTCTACTCCACCCCCAGTGTGTTGGTGTTTTCTGAACTCGTTTCACCCCCAGTGCTGTTTTGGGGTTTGTTTGTATAACTTTAAACTTCTCGGCCGCTGGTAGTAGGGCCTAACTTTGTGGACGTTTGCCCTTTGCTTTTTGAGGCCTTTAATTGTCACTTTTGCATATGCTTGCCTTGTTTTGTTTGTGTTGCAGGTTTGGAACCGAGCTTGGAGCGTAGGAGTCCTTTGAAGACTTAGTTGTGTCTAGACGTTTATGTATTTGTATAGCGCTAAATGTGTAAGATGCTTATATGAGGGCGAAGATGTAAGGAGTAACTGTAACTTGTATTAATAATGATTGATTGTACAAGTACATGAATAAAGAGCTTCTTTGTCTATAAAACTCTTTGTTTGTCTCGTTCGCCTCTTGCATCTTGTTTCCTTGACTAGTTAATTGCGTGCACTTGTTGCCTGATTGTAAGGCTTGGGCCCTTTGTCTTTGGCCTGTAAACGTCACAAGGCGTCCCTTGTTAGTTTTCTAGAACATTGTATGTCAAGGCTTGTGTAAAGCCGTAATGTAGTTCGATCATGTAACTTGTTATGTGTAAATGTAAGGACAAGTCGTTTGATGTGTACCTTGTTTAAAAGTGATAAAGCTTTAAGTTCATCGCGTTCCAGCTTCTGGGCACTGTTTTGCCATCATGTGATACTAACTCGTAGGCGCCTTGCCCGACGATTTTCACAATCTGGTAAGGGCCTTCCCAATTTGCTCCAAGTTTGCCTGCGTTCAGCTCTTGAGTGTTTTGAAACACCTTTCTCAACACCCAATCTCCGACTTGAAATGCTCTGGAGTTAACACGTTTGTTGTAACTGCGTGCTACCCCTTGTTTGTATGCCGCCAATCGTATTGAAGCCTCATCTCGTAACTCGTCCACCGTGTCAAGGTGGTGTAACAAGTTAGAGAGGTTGGACTCTTCTTTAGTGAGACCATAACGAGCAGTAGGTAGAGATACCTCAACTGGTAATACGGCTTCGCACCCATAAACCAGGGAGAAAGGCGTATGTCCAATAGCTGTCTTGGGTGTTGTTCGATCTGACCATAGGATAAGTGGTAACTCGTCTGCCCACTTTCCCTTGGCATCTTTGAGCCGCTTCTTGAGGTTGTTAAGAATCACTTTGTTGCTTGCTTCTGCCTGACCATTCGCCTGTGGGTAGCGAGGTGTTGACATAACTAGTTGAATGTTGTACTGTTGGCAAAATGCTTTTGTCTTGTCGCTGATGAATTGGGAGCCGTTGTCGCATACTATAGTGGATGGTATCCCGAACCTGCTTAAGATATTTCTTCGGATGAACGAGATAACCTGAGTATCCTTGACCTCTTTGAAGGCTTCGGCCTCGATCCACTTAGAGAAATAGTCTGTCATGGCTAAGAGATAAACGCGTTGCCCTGAAGCTGGAGGGAGTTTCCCAACGATGTCCATCCCCCACTTCATAAACGGCCATGGCGAAGTCAGGGGATGGAGTAACTCTGAGGGTAGATGTGGAATTGGTCCGAGACGCTGGCACGCGTCACACTAGTGGGAGAATTCAGCTGCGTCTTTGTTCATGGTGGGCCAGTAATATCCCATCCTGCTTGCTTTCTTTGCCAGGTTCCTACCCCCGGTGTGGTTGCCACACTCGCCGTCATGTATGTCTCGTAACACCACCTGTACTTCGTTTTCCTTTACGTATCGTGCGTATATTCCTGACGACATCCACTTGAACAAAACGTTATCTTTAATTGTAAATGTGGAAACTTTTACCTTAAGTCGTCGAGCCTCCTCTTTGTCTTCTGGAAGAACGCCTTGCTGTAACCATTCTAGGTAAGGTGTTACCCAGGACGAGTTATTGTCAGAACTGCTTACTGATAACACGTCAGCTTCTTTGACTATAGATGGTGCATCGAGGTACACGAAAGGAATCTTGGTGTATTCCCGTGGGTCTATGGCAGATCCAACATTAGCTAAGGCGTCAGCCTGTGTATTAGCGTCTCGAGGCACCTGTTTGATCTCGAAATGTTTGAAATCTTTCACGATCTCCCGTACCCTTTCGAGGTAGGCTTTCATCTTTGAATCCCTGGAAACATATGAATCCGTTACTTGGTTCACAATAAGCAATGAATCACAAATTACCTCGATCTCTTGTACGTTAAGATCTTTGGCAACGAGTACGCCTGCTATGAGCGCTTCGTATTCTGCTTCATTATTGGTAGCTTTGAACGTGCATCGCACAGCTTGGGCTATCCTATCCCCCTGTGGTGACTTCAGGACTACCCCCAGCCCAACACCAACTTGATTTGACGCGCCATCGGTGTGCATCAACCACTTGCTATTACTTGTTACATTCAGCATTTCCTGTTCTTCTTGTTGTGAAGGGGTAGGGGTGAAGTCGACCACAAAATCTGCCAAGGCTTGCGACTTTATTGCTGTGCGAGGCTCATATGAGATGTCGTAGCCATTCAAATGGATCAGCCAACGTGTTAATCGACCTGACAATTCTGGCTTGGACATGATACTCTTTATAGGATAGTTAGTTCTTACGATGATAGAATGACTTTCAAAGTATGGACGTAATTTAATCGAAGCCATTACCAAGGAAAGGACCAATTTTTCCGTAGGAGAATACCTGGTTTCCGCGTCAAGCAATGTTTTACTTACGTAATAGATTGGTAACTGGTTACCATCTTCTTCGCAGATTAGGATGGCGCTGACGGCGACTTCTGTAACTGCGAGGTAGATATACAGCTTCTCTCCTTGCTGTTGCTTTGACAGTACCTGTGGATTTGATAAGTACTGCTTTAATTCCTCAAACGCCTTTTCATGCTCTTCGCTCCACTCGAACGACTTATTCTTCTTCAGGATGTCGTAGAACAGTTTGTTCCTATCCGACGACCGAGATATGAACCTATTTAGCGCTGCTATTCTCCCTGTTAACTTCTGAACATCCTTCACACATCTTGGCGGTTGTAGCTCCATTATGGCTTTGACTTGTTCTGGGCTTGCCTCTATCCCTCTTTGAGTAACTATATACCCGAGGAATTTTCCTGAGGTGACGCCGAAGGAGCACTTTGTTGGATTCAGCTTCATCTTATACTCTCTTAAGATTTGGAAGGCGTCTCGTAGATGGGCGATGCGATCTTCCGCCTTTAAAGATTTGACGAGCATGTCGTCGATGTAGACCTCCATGGTATCCCCCAGCTTTTCCTGAAACATCTTATTAACCAATCTCTGGTAAGTAGCACCTGCGTTTTTTAATCCGAAGGGCATAACTTTATAGCAATAAGTTCCTTGATTAGTTACGAAAGCCGTTTTTTCTTGATCCTCAGGATTCATCATTATTTGGTGATAACCACTAAACGCGTCCATAAAAGTTAACAACTCATGCCCTGCCGTCGCGTCCACCATTGCGTCGATATGAGGCAATGGGAACGAGTCTTTAGGGCACGCTTTTTTAAGTCAGTAAAATCGACACAGACGCGCCACTTACCATTTTTCTTTTTGACTACTACCACATTTGCTAGCCATTCAGGGTATTTGACTTCTCTGATTTTTCCCGACTCAAGTAAAGATCTTACCTCGTCGTTGATTACCTGATTTCGCTCGGGGGCGAACTTACGCCTTTTCTGTTTCACAGGCGGCACCTTTGGATTGACGTTCAGGGCATGAGTGATCACGCTTGGGTCTATTCCGATCATGTCTTCATTTCCCCAAGCAAAACAGTCTTTGTAGGACCGTAAAAACTCCACCATCCCTTCTCGTAAAGTTGGCTCTAGAACAACTCCGATTCTGATTTTCTTTGAGAGTTCGGAAGATTCAAGGGCTACTTCTTCAAGCTCCGGTGCCTCCGGCTTTACGTAGGAGGAGGGAGTCTTACAGTCCTTTAATTGCTAATCGTACATCTGCTTGCTGGTCTCCGGCTTTGAAGTCTTGGAAGCCGTCGTCTTCATTGTTACTGAGTAACACTCTCTTGCGAGTTTCTGTTCCCCTTGAATTTCTTGTATCCCCCAGGGAGAGGGAAATTTTACGCATTGGTGGTAAGTTGAAGGGATTGCCTTCATCCCGTGGATCCAAGGCCTGCCCAGAATAACATTAAACGGTAAGGGACAATCTAGTACTTGAAATTTTACTTGATAATTTACTCCCTTGGCGATAGTTGGCAGGGAAATCTTCCCAAGCGTGTTGCGCGATTCTCCGCTGAATCCTACTAAAGTCGTAGACTTCTTGACGATGTCGTCAAGACCAAGACCTAAGCTGTACAACGCATCCAACATAAGCAAGTTAGTGGAGCTTCCATTATCAACTAAGATGCGTTTAACGAGGAAATTCGCAATTGTTAAAGATATTATTAAGCAGTCATGATGAACTTCCTCTTCTTCGACATCGTCGAAGGTGATGGGCATGACGGCGTGGCTGGAAGGTGTAGGAGCTTTGGGGTTTTCTCGTCTGGCTTCTCTTGCGATTCTTTTAGCCGCGGAATATGTCAGGCCACAAACGTCCGAGCCCCCAGTAATGACGTTAATCACTCCTGCATGCTAAGGGGAAACGGGTTTCTGGGCTCTTTCGATGTTTCTGGCTAAATGCTCCCTTCCTCGCTCGGAGATCAGCTCTTTGAGGTAACCTTTCCTCAACAAGTCGACGACTTCTTTCCTTAGCGCGATGCACTCCTCTGTCGTGTGGCCGTGATCGAAATGGAAGTCGCACCACCTCGACTCGTCTTTGCGATGATGTGGTATGTCTTTCTTCCGTGGCCACTTGACAGCGTTTCCCATCGTGCTAAGGGTTCTGACAATCTCTGTTGCGCTAACTCGGAAGTTGTGCTGAGACAACTCAGGAGGTAGCGGGGCGTTCTCACTCTTCTTAGCATATGACGTGCTAACGGTTGGCTTGGTGTGCGGGGAATGATGAGCGGCTGGAGGGTATGGAACGTATCGAGCTTCCCGCTTTCCCTGCCGTCGATCATTCCGTTGAGGACTTGCTCCTTTCTCAGCGTAAAGGTCATCCTCCTCAAGACGAACGTGAGCTAACGCCTTGACCTGCACTTCATCAAAGTTAGAGCAAGGATATTTCGTTAGTTCTCGGTATAATTCGTGGTTTCGGGATGATATCCCTCGCCGAAAGGCTTCCACCGTCGTCGCTGCATCGCATCCTTCAATAGTTACAAGCTCCTCGTTGTAACGACTGAGGAACGTTTTTAGAGATTCTCGAGGCTTCTGGATCAAGCGATATAAGTCGCTAGACCGCTTCTTTGCATGCCGACTGCTTGCGAACCTGATTCTAAACCTGTCAACCAACTCAGCAAAAGATGAGATACTTCCAAGTGGTAAGTGGGAATGCCAGTTTAGTGCGGGACCAGATAACATGTTCCCGAACCATCGACACATGACTATTTCCTTCATGTCGAAGGGCACAGTGCTAATGTTCATGGCTTGTTTGAAAGCCGCAATATGCTGGTCGGGGTCGGTGATCCCGTCGTATTTAGGAATTTCGGGGACATGATATTTTCGGGAGATGTTAACTCTCGCGATAGCGGGTACAAAGGGTGAGTCGGTGTAACCATCTCGCCTTTCTACTGCTATCGGTTTAGGAGCCCCTGCGACCTGAGTGATTCGGTCTTCCAGGGCTCTGAGGCGTTCTCTCAATTGAACAACCTCAATACTTTCCCGAGTCGGCCCCGACGCGTTAGCGATTAGCTGGATACCTGTTGACAGACCGGCGCCGTTAGGGGTGATGAGGCTGGGGTCTTCCATATCCAGACGCCGGGCTACATCATTAATCACGTCGCTCCTTGGATGGTAAGTTGGAGCTGATTGAACTTGAGATCGAAGCAAATCACGCTCATTAGTCAAAGCCTCAATTTGTTTTCCATAAACTTCAGTAATTTTAGAATTAGCCTCTTTTTGGCTGTCTAAATCCTTTTGGAGCGCAAGCATGGTTGCGCGGATCTCTGCAATGGTGCTGGACTCAGCCGTCTGCCGAACTGAGTTGCCATCTGCGGTCGCCTCTTCATTGCTGGGCAACCCCGGGGCATTATTGCTACCATTGCCATTGGCGGTGTTGTCTGGGTTGTTGTCGTTGTTGTTGTTATTGACTTGGTTATCGCCGGAGTCATTGGCTTGATTGGTGATCGGCTCAAGATCTCCTGCAGGGTTGAGAGTTCCGTCCATGCTGATGAAGATTGGATAGCTTGCTTAAGGCGTGACTTCTTTTTGGCTAGGGCCCCACGGTGGGCGCCAATTGTTTTGGGCGAATTAACCGCGTAAACGCGTTACTTCGCTACAATGAGGGAATCCTAGTCACAAAGTCGTCACAACGCGTTAGAAGCAATGAACAGAAAATAATCAGTAAAAACGATAAGTATTGTTGGGCCAAAAGAAGCCCAGGCCCACGAGATTCAACGTCAAGAAAGGCCCATCAAATGTCCATCGTCCACGCCAGTTGTTAGTTCCGATAATTTCGCTCTTCATCAAAGCTGGATGCGGACTGTAGCAAGGAGGAGTCAATGCCATAACTCCCTGAGCGAAATTTCCGGGATCACGAGTAAACGCCTGTCAACGGTGCAATGGCTAAACGGCTCGATTTGGGGAGAAGATCTCGATATAAAAGGGAGGTCGAGAGAGAAGAAAGACACACGATTTCTGCACTCATAATCTCTCAAGCAATACTTACCAAAAAATCTCCATTCTTGCCTTATTTTTTCGATCACAATCTCTTTGTTTCGTGAAGTCAAGTGTATTCGAATCTGATCGTTTGTACACAGAAGCAATAGCCAATTGATCAATACAATTCCTACTACGATTCTCATCATTTTCTTTATTCTCATACTTATCGTTTTTACTGATTATTTTCTGTTCATTGCTTCTAACGCGTTGTGACGACTTTGTGACTAAGATTCCCTCATTGTAGCGAAGTAACGCATTTACGCGGTTAATTCGCTCAAAACAATTGGCGCCCACCGTGGGGCCCTAGCCAAAAAGAAGTCACGCCTTAAGCAAGCTATCCAATCTTCATCAGCATGGACGGAACTCTCAACCCTGTAGGAGATCTTGAGCCGATCAACAATCAAGCCAATGACTCCGGCGATAACCAAGTCAATAAC